>NPDK01144163.1:1168-11363 GCA_013461565.1 Labeo gonius
ATTCGTCCTATTTTCTTATTCAAAATATTTCTCTAACCCTTGGCGATAATGAAACCGACCATAAACAAATACGATTAAATTAATATGAAGACCTTCACAGAACAGGAGAGAGAGAGGGGGAAAAAAAAAACTATGTGAGGAAAAATACTTTTAACTGAATTATGGCCTAATTTATTCCTCTGATCAAGTGTTCGGGCTAAGAGCTCCCCAGATGCTTAAATGAGACTAGTATCTCCCCAAGGAGCAATACTGTCTAAGTGTGAGTGTGTGTGTGAGAGTGTGTGTGTGTGTGTGTAATATTTGATTGTATAGGTTTCTGCTTTACACTAATTACGAGGAGAGGAACGGTTTCAGCAACTCTTTCCAGTATTTGCTTTTCAGTCGTTCTCCCAGAGGACTCGCTCCACTGCGGCATGATCTGCATCAAACTATTCATTAAAATTATTTACAAATAAATAAAACAAAATAAGAAATTTTATCAATTAACTACATTCTCCTTTCAGCCATAGGACTGGAGTTTTACAGTACTTTCACGAAGCAGCTTGATGTAGAAGCACAGCTTTAATGTGCCCAAAAGCATAAATCCTTCATATAACAAAATTCTAATGCTATACATATGTATTTCATATCATTTTATATCACTGAAATTTAATTGCCAAATCCTTGGATACTTCTGGGCCCTAAACACATGGAGGAAAAAAGTCTTCTTGGAGCTATTTGAGTTGGTCTGTAGATGAATTTTGCGGCATGAATGCTGTCGTCTGTACTGAAGAATAAAAAGGTAATGTTCCTGGCGTCAGGTCGTGGCGTGTGTTTTATGGTCTGAGAGTTTGGTTTGGCATCGCCCGGAGACCACACTTAAGCTGAGGGGTAGTGCCACCCACTCTTTGTCACACTGGACTCAGTTCAGAACAAACTGGAAAACATAGCCACGTCAGTCCTCCCAGGTTAAAAGACTGCATGTGTGTGCGTGCGTACGGCGGGAGAAAAGAGATGGATTATGGCGAATGAGAAAGAATACAGAGTTATACAGAAGCAGAGATGGCGAACGAGGAAAACAGAGCGACTGAGGAGATCGATGCACGCCAACAAACGCTTCTCGCTAAGAGGAAAAGAACGTTCGCTCACATACACATAAATTCCTAAATCTGGACACACACAAACATGCTGAAACCTTCCATACCGTCTTGCTCTGTCTTTGTCATCTCCTCTAGTTTCTTCTGTTTCAGTGTGTCCACCACATCGGCCAGGCTTCCTTTGCGGCGCTCTGGCGTTCCGAAGGCTGAACTGCTCAGCAGGTCGCCGCGCTCCCTGGCCCCCTCCTCTGGCTTGTGTGGAGAGGTAGAGTTATTCCGGAAGGAGTATAAGGAACATACTTTATTGCTGTCCGATTCCTGCAGGAGAACACAAAGGAGTTTTACTTCATGTTAAAACAGACATTAAACTGTCAGAGTATGAGCAATTTAATCACATTTAAAAAATAAAGCGCTAAAGATATACCATTTGTATTAGAGAAAGTGAGTTTAGGATACATGATTACAGAGCAGATAAACGGTGTTTAACAACTCTTTTCTCTTTACAATTGTCATCGCTGTAATTCCTTTGCAAAGGTTACGAGTGCGTGTTTGAGCCGAGCTCGAGCGCGGTGTAATTTGTTGGTTCTCGAACGGGTGGCTGTTCTTCGCGGAACCCTCCAGGCCATCGTAAATCTGGCCCCTGTCTCAAGCTGCTGTTGTTTTGCGGTCCCACCTGTGTGTGGTTTAGTGGTTAACTGGGCTTCTGTCTGCAGCTGATAGTTCAGTGTTCCCCGAGCGAGTACACAGAGAGGGAAAACAGAACGAAAGGGAGAAGCGATCTGTTTGTCTGATCCTACACAGAGCCCAGTAACTCTACAACACTACTGAGTGATTGTAAAAATAAAGTGCAAAAGCACATTAGTGAGTGGAGAGGGAGTCCTGACAGAGAAGGGTTTGGCGTAGGATTGCTCCATCAATGAGAGGAAAAACTGGCAGGTGTATGTTTTGGAGAGCAGGGCACAGACGGGCATTAGGGCAGTGTGATTATGTGGCAGCCACACATGGAATGAGATCCCACAAATCAGCTGGCAGAGACTGGAGGTTCTGCTAACATAAGCAGACGAGGTCCTTGAATCTCTCAATTGTTTTGTACAAGACAACTAAAGTAAAAGACTTATGTTTTTAAAGTCTGCCAAAGTCAGAGACATTAATACGCACGCAAACATATTCGATCTAAAGCTGCAAAACAATTATATGCGATTAATTGATTTAAAGTAAAAGTTTGTTTACATACCATATGTGTGTGTACTGTGTATATTTATTACGTATATATATAAAACACACACATATATCTATATATAAGGGCTGTCAAATAATTAATCGTGATTATTTGCATACAAACTAAAATTTTGAGGTTGCCTAATATATGTGTGTCTACTGTGGAATTATTATGTATATATAATTACAAACACATTCATGCATATATTTAAGAAATATTTACAAGTATATGAATTTGTTTTAATTTTTTATATAATTTGTAATATAAACAAATAAAAAAATATCTTGTACATAACATATTTCTTATAAATATATACAGTAATTTGTGTGCATTTTTATATACATAATAATACACACATAGCGCACACACATTTATTAGGCAAACTCAAACTTTTATTTTGTATGCGATTAATTACGATTAATCATTTGAAAGCCCTACTGTATATTTTTTTTAAATGTATTATATGTACTTGTATGTAAATACTTGTATACAATATATATTACATATATACATATTTTACATAAAAATCTAACATATTTTTCCTTAATATATACACATGTATGTGTGTATTTAAATATACACAGTACACACACATATAGTATGTAAACATAAAGGTTTATTTTGAATTGTTTAATCGTGACTAATTGTTTTGCAGCTGTAATTCAATCAAATTCTTCAATGACCACAATTTTGTTCAATTCTTCCTAACTTTTTTCTTTTTTTATAGGAATTTATAAGATTTTTCTTTTATTATTAAGAAAAACCCTAACAATTTATATAAATACCCTACTATTAAAAAATTTGGGGTCAGTACGATATTTTTGTTTGTTTTTGTTTCAGAAAGAAAGAAAGACATTTTCAGCAAGGATGGATTAAAGGCGATTTGAAAAGATTTATATTTTAAAAAATTCTGTATTATTTCTGAAAGGTCACGTGACACTAAATACTTATTAACGGCTGCTTAAAATTCAGCTTGTAATGACAGAAATAAAGTTAATTAAAAAATATTTTTAAATAGAAAAAAGTTATTTGTTAAAATTGTATGAACATAGTAATAACACAGAAAAAACATTCAAAAACCTTACTAACCCCAAACGTTTGAAGATATAAAGTCAGAAATTGCCCCCCATAGTAACATCTAAAACAAACTGATATCTAAATTAAACATAACTGGCAAATTCATTAAGTCTCTTGATCTTAGAAATAACTGAGCAGTAATATTTTCTGCTGGGCACACAAATATCATAATGCTTTTAGACAGGCATCACTGAGATTACCTGGAACACCAACAGCAGGGACCATTATCACTCTATTATACACTCAATACACATATTTTATTTCATGGTCTCTACATTTATATTGACATACCAGATCGTAATGCATGACTCAATACACTAAGAGTTTGCACATACTTCACATTACATTTACAGTCAGTTTTATCCAAAGTAAAGTGAAGTATTCATCAGTTGAGAGTTAAAGCAAACTACAACTCCACTGAAGTGAAAACCCTCACTCAACAACAGGATGTCCTGCTCCTGTGAAGACAAGCGAGTGCGAATGCATCGCTCACTGCAAATCAAACACAAGCAGCTGCTCTTGAACATCAAATGAGCACAATTAACTTTTCATATGCTTTCCCTCATTATATCAAGAGGAAACCGAGAGATCATCTCGCGCATATCCAACCACAGCAGAGCGGTAACAATTCTTTGAAACGCCTTTCTAATTACACCAATCACAAAAGCTCTCTGTAATCCAATTTAGAAATCAGCACCACCTGAGCAGTGCGAAAGCCTTCTGCATTTACTTGTGAAGACTTTTATTGTAATGTTATATTAGATTAATAATGATTACATTTACAACTTACCATTAAAGGAATAAAAACAGACAAAGAAGAGGCATCAGATAGTTTGGTCCAAGAAAATATAGAATCAGATAGAATTTGATCAGAAATGTTCAAAGTTCATATTGAAATATTTTGACTTTTTATATTCTTGCACATCTGAGAATAAATAAAGACACTGTGAAGATGTCTTCTAAGTTCCTACAGTAGTGGAGAGAAAATTCTCCATTTGACCTCCATTTAATCTGATTGCTGTCTTGGAGAAATATTTGAGATTTTAAAGAAATCCAATTTGTGCATCTGTCCCTAGGGTGCAAAAGTGCATCCTGCTGTCCCTCACATATATTTAGTGTCACATGGTGTCACCAATGGAATGCAAACTCCTTGCAATTTAGATAAAGAAAAGGCAAAAAGCCTCTTATGACAGCAGAATTTTTAGGCTAATTAAAAGTGGGGTTTTGGCGTCCGGATGCTGCCGGGCCAGGGGAGTCCAGACCTCAGGGGCTAGTCGGAGTCACCTAGCTCTGGGCCAGCAGCAGCAGAAGCAGCAGAGGGAGGGTTTATGGAGAATTCCCTTTTACAAGCATCGAACAATAAGTGGCTGTCAGTCTCCCGTCTGGGCTCTATGCCTCACGGTCTAGAGAGACCACCACGGAGGAGGGGGGCGGCTCCCTCAACTCCCTCGAATTCCCACTCCCAGTCCCGCTTTCTCATTGTCCCTTTATTTATAGATTCATAAAATCGCTCTGACGTGAAATGCAATTCAATACGTTGTTCTCCTGCACTTTTACAGTGTGAGGGATCTCCAGGCACTTGTGGGGGACTTAAACTTCAAAGCCGAGTCCTTGGCAAATCGCAAAGTCTTAAGTCTTCATTCAAAGTGTTCCGGAGAGGCCTGCTCTGTTCTAGCTGTGTCCTTGGGTTGAGGATTCCTCTCTGCAGGAGTGTGTGTGTGTGTGTTTGTTTTGAGAGAATAGATGTGGGATAAGTCAGGAGGTTTACACCATGTTGTGTTAATGTCGTAAGATTGTGTCACAAATGGAAAATATCCGTAGAGTTCTAGACGAATCATCCCGACCAGACGGTTCTCACTCTTTTAATCCTGCCAAATATCTTTAATAATGCAATCTTTCATCTACACCTCATTAGAAAGTTAAAAACACCCATAGCCTGTGTTAGCACACGTAAATGAGCTATGAAATGCTGGCAGTAGCGCTCACCATGCGCTGCTGGGCCGACATCAGGCTGTCCCAGTCGGATTCGGGCGGCACGCTGCTGCTGATTGGCTGGAGCTCCTCCGGGGGAGGTTTGTTGTGGAGCAGATTGTGCAGGGGCAGCTGAGGGGCAACTAGTGACTCCGTGTTCTCCTCTTTCTCCCAGGACATGCGCTCCTGATTCACTCCATCCTCGCCTCCGTCAGGGGTCGAGGCGAATGGAGAGGTGGCTTGCTTGGAAGACATGATTCTGCTGAGAGAGGAGAAGAGGAAACATGTTTGTCACAAAACATTCCAATGGAACAACTTCATTCCGAATGAACAGTCTTGCAAATGTCAGACAGGAAATGCTGGAGCTGGGCTTTCATTCTGTATAAGTGCCCTCGCATCACATATATATGAACTTGGCTGCTGTTCTGAGCTTCCGCGCCACATCTAACCCCACGATTGGACCGCTATCAGAGCTGGGGAGATCCTATCAATGGCTCTGAGCTCAGTGCGGGAGAAACGGCATGCACTGGGGTCCCTCTTAATCCTTTGTTTAATGTAAATGGACGTGCTGAGCTACGGCTGGAGAGCTGCCTGAGGCAGGCCCGATCCCCCCGCCCCGCGCCTGATTACCGCGCTAAGAGGGTTACCATACCATATAACACGCTCTCATTAAAGCGCTAACCCTGCCACCAACCACAAAAAGAGCGGTGACGCTGAGACGCTGACACTTAACGGGATTTTGATCATTACATTCATATTGAGTCTATAAATGTGCCATTTTCCTTAGTTTGGTTGTGATTGTGCTTTTCTGCTTTTGCAATTATACATAAGGATTAATTCGAATAGGCTGCTGTGACAGATGGGACGTAACTTTGCAAAGATTTATACTGAATTTCCAAATCATAAAATAGGGTTGGTAAATTCATTTGTTTCAAACAACAGTCATCATGTCATATAGCGTAAAACTCAACCAAGCTTCTTTTATCCGCACCAGCAAACTCAAATTTTTAGTGCTAGAGTGTTTCTGCAGGAAAAAAAAAATGAAATAAACTAAATGAAATAAACGAAACCAAATAAAACCAAATAACACCAAAAATAAAATAATAAAATAAAATAAAATAAAATAATAAACCAAATAAAAACAAAATAAAATAAGATAAAAACAAAACAAAAAAGAGAATACAATACAATAAATTAAAAATTAAATACAATTAAATAAAGCAAATAAAAGCAAAATAAAATAAAATAAAAATAAAATAAAAAAACAAATAAAACCAAAATAAAGTAAAAATAGAATAAAATAATAAAATAAAATAAACCAAATACAACCCAAATAAAATAGAATAAAAATAAATAATACAATTAAATTAAATAAACCAAATACAACCCAAATAAAACAGAATAAACATAAAATTATTAAATAAAATAAAAAAACAAATAAAACCAAGATAAAATAAAAATAGGATAAAATAAACTAAAATAAGATAAAAAAAATTAAATAGAATAAAATAAAATAAACCAAATAAAACCAAAATAAATTAAAATAAAATAATAAACCAAATAAATAAATTAAAATAAAATAAATCAACAATTCACTTGTGATTTTATAACAATTCATGAAATTATTCTACAACTACTGCTAAGGATAAACTTAATCGAATTAAGCACTTGATTTAAATACTTAATCAAAAGGCTGCAACTGATATTGTGAGTTGAAAATCAGCCAAGACACAACTTTCCTACCGGCCTTTAAATTGCCTGCTCTGAGACAGTAATTTACACTAGACAGCCAGTGCTCATAACATCATGAACAATGACATACACACGACCGTCTGCTGACCACAGGGTTACAGACTCATTGTTTTGAGGCTGAAACGTCCAGAATATATGAGAGGCTCGGCAGAGACGGCCAAAACGCCGTCGCTAGCCACATTAGCTTGGACAAAGGGCATGGGCGTTCTAGGTCACAGGCTGCAGGTGAGCTAATGTCCTTCCACTGCCCACTGAGACTGAGGGGAGATGAGAGAGAGGCAGGATGGGTAATGAAGGCAGCCCAAGGTGCCTCCAGAACTCCATCTCCCAGCCCTGCCAAGTTTTCCAGCATGTGGCTCATCGTGGGACGAAAACAAATTTGACACCGGGAGAGATTATTTTAACACCAAACTGTGAGTTAATCTGTTCACGTGCGTGCGGCGGCCGTGCACTTCGGCGCATGAGGGATGTGTGGGTTGCAACGGGCTGTCAGGCCCAATTGCTCTCAGGCCCTTTAAAGTATGACTACTTCATTTGAAGACGTGCCATCAATTTGCACACATGGCTGAGCACTTAAGCCTCACACTCTCAATATGAATTGTTTAATGCAGTTCGGTAAGTGAGCTTTCGAAAAACTAAAACGACTCGAGCTGCTATTGTCTCCTATTAAGAATTTTGTTATGCTTACAGAAATAACACAAACACATCCGCAAAGTCTTAGATGAGCTCTGCGGCAGCCAACAGAAGTGGACAATGGAAGTCAATGGAAGTTAATCAAGCGGGATACCACAGCTGTGCAAACAAGCTAAGTCTGTTAGTTAGCGCAGAGGAAGGCACCGGAGACCCAGACCGCTCCGCGCCCCTATTTTCTTTAGCGAGACCGAGGCCTCAATTTTAATCAGCCAATAAATTGTTTCCTGTAATTATATCAAACAGAAAGTGATCTCTCAAATTGTAGAGCGTTAATTGAAAATCAAATTTAAGAGCAAAGTTCAGTGGCGCACGCGGAAGGGGCGAGTGCTTACGAAAGACCGAGTGATTCTGCTTCTATTTTTTATTCATGGATCCAAAGAGCCGGAGCTTCCAGCGCAACAACCCCCACCTTCACGAGCGAAACAAAGCACTTCTTTTGTATTACACAGTAAATCAAGTGGTATTATTTTACCTCTAAAATATTCAGTCTCTCAGGCCTTCCCCTCCAGTCTCCAGCCATCAGTCAAACTGCTGAGGCATGATAGCGAGAGAGAAAGAGAGAGAGAGAGGCTGACTCCATCCTCTTGTAACATGTGTCTACAGCAATTTTACTCGAAAACGCAACAGATCTGAGCCAGGGCCCCGTAACAGTATTTGTCAGTTGGAGTTAATAATTCATTAGGAGAGCTGGGAGGGCGGCTCAGCCCATGAGTGCCTGGTTCATGAGTTTTGCCCCCGATCCCTCCCAACCATAACAGCACCCCACTCACATCCACCCGGCTAATCTGCACCCACGGCTGAGAACGGAACAATGTGGCTGCCGTTTAGCTGGAATAAAGGCCCGATTTCGAGATGGATTTTTCCTTTAAGCACACTTCAAAATCGTTTAATTCCTCCCTACGAGCCATAAAACAAAAAGCCGCTGCGCTTCTACAGTACGTGGCGTTTGACGGAGGAGGGGAAATAGCCTTGACGCCGCCGTATTTCATCGAATTAAACGCTGCTTTACACTCACGGAACAGTCGGCCGAGCCACCGCAGCGCTTCCCTTTATTCTTATTAATAATTCAATCTGTTTCTCCAGTAAATAAGTCCGATCCGTTGGCCTTTGTGCATATTAAGCAGAGAATATATCAGCTAAGCCAGAGCGGCCTCATATGAATTCCTGTCAGCCCTCTCCCGCTCAGGCCTGATTACACAATAACAATGGACGGCTAACAAACCAAACCAATCAATAAGTGTAGGGCAGCACAGCTTGTCTTTTGGCAGGCCGAGGGACAGAGAAAGGCCCCATATATAGCTGACAATATTGCGATACGTTTATGAGGATTAGGAGTTAAGTTCTCGGCATGAGTTCTCATGTAGCCTGGAATGCTTCGACTCATGAATTGTTGCCACTGCTAACGTTTCATCACGCACTGACCTCTGTTTAATTGGTTAGTGGCATTAGAAGACACCCCGCGCTGGTGTTCCTCAGGGGGTCTCATGACTGGGGGCCATGTGTCTTGGGATATCCGCTTTCGCCCCGCTCAATCGTTAGAAGCCCCCCGCTCCTCTGTCTCTGCCGTGTCTTTCTGTTGCCCTTTTATAGACAATGGCGATAAGTAACTCTTGAGCTACGGTGTCACTGTTGCTCCCTTCCCCTCGGTCACCCCACACCCCCTCAAAACCACAGGCCTTCGCAGACCCCCTAAATCACCAGCCACTCCTGAAAGGAAATATTAGAAGGTCGCTTTTTTGCTCCGGCACCACCACCCAGACCTATATGAAGAGAAATAATCAAATAAAAGAGGGTAAAACAAGAGGGCCATTGTTCAACGGGCTAACGATGGGTGAGCAGAAAAATGGCAAAAGCTGCTTTATGACAGGGCTTCAAGTTTCCACGGGTAACGGCACACACAGACACACACGCACGTTCGCACGACCGAGCGCACATGTGTATCAACATACACATGCTTGAGCATACGCACGCACTTTCAAAATACAGGCTAATAAGGAACGTAAAAGTAGGACGGAGAAAGTTGTAGCACTGCTATTAAAAACTTTTCAAATGACAGTTTAAAAGGCTAATCATAAATCTGAAACAGGACACTCCAATGCAGTTATTCAAAGTGTAACAGGAAGCATTTGTGTCTGAAAGGAAATCTGTAAAACATACAAAAGAAACAAGCAACTGTGTATTGTGTAGTATTTCTATGGAAAATATGTAACCATGAACCACAAAATCAGTCATAAGCAGCACAGGTATATTTGTAGCAACAGCAAACAATACAATGTATGTTCTTTTATGCCAAAAATCATTAGGATATTAAGTAAAGATCATGTTCCAAGACAAGATATTTTGTAAGTTTTCTACCGTACATATATCAAAACTTACATTTTTTTTTTGCACCCTCAGATAAGAGATT
>NPDK01144350.1:0-11247 GCA_013461565.1 Labeo gonius
TTACATTTCTACGATCCCAGTTACATTAATATATGTATTACTTAGGCTACATCTACAACTGAACTATATTTTATCCACCTTATTCTTCAAGGGAGAAGCAATATGATTTGGTCAGTTACCCGGATGTGCGGCCACACTGACGATACTCGGATGTAAACAACAGCATGGATTGCATGGTTAATGTACTACTGAATATGCTGTTCTGCTATTTTATGCTGTCTAAACCACGAAAAAACGTGTGAAACCTGCTAAATCATATAGAGAAGGACATTGCAAGCAGGAAAAGGGTGCAATATTTTGACAAACGAAATTTAATAGGTGGTAAACATATGTATGAGCAGGATTAATTAAGATATTAGCCTAATATTTCACCTACCTCACTGGAAATGATAAGAACAAGCATAAATGTTGTCAAGATTCTTGCGCTGGTAATCCTGGTTTAGTTTGGCCAACCACAAATGCCTTTTTTGTTCCTCAGACAGTTGTTTGGCCTCTTCTTCTTTATTTGTTATAACTTTTGTATAACTTTTGGCAGCCTATAGCACTCCTAATGTCCGACCAATTAGTACAGCCCAAAACATGACAACAACTGATCATTTTCAGCAGCAATTATCAGCAAAATATGCAAGTTTTTGTTCAGTTCAGTAACATTGTTTACATTCAGAGCCAGCAATATGGCCAACTGATACAGTTGGGGACACATTCTTCAAACAATATCGTATACTATTTGAACTGAACTGAGCTAGATGATGACATCATTAAATCCAATGATGAACTGCCTTTACCTGAAAATTGAGTGTTTACTGTTGCCCTTTTGCATTATTGATGCACTATTTTCTATTTAATACTGTACAGCCGCTTTGTAACAATTGTGTATTGTTAAAAGTGGTATATAAATAATGGTGACTTGACTTGACTTGATGACTGTGATGAGTTGTGAAAACAGACCATAAATTTGATCTACACATGGCTGCATCTGCTCTTACAGGAAAAGTAAGGTGGATAAAGTTATTTACTCATCTGATGGTTATTCAGTTCATTTTTTCAGTGCACACAAAAACACACAAGGGATCTGATTTTTTATTGACGTTTTTCTGAAATTATTTAAACTTGAGATTTTTCTCTTTACAAGACACTTTACAGAAAACCAAAGTTAGCTGGGTTAAAGTCAAAATAAAAGTAAAAAATAATTAGACTTATTAATGGAGTTTGAAGAAAGAACGGTTACATAGACCTGTACCAATACAGGTGCACAATACATACAACATGGGAATTCCCCGATATTTAAACACAGTTTAATGGCAGGTACCATGTGGCTGCTCGACATTTACTCTGAGATGCATAAAAAGCATCTGGCTGTAGGCTAACAAACATATTTCCCACAAGCCCTTGCAGTTCTATAGCTTTTCCTAGCATTCTCAATGAGAGCCCCTCTCTGGTTTGGGGCATAGACATGCATAGACATGAAGACTTGAACAGAAAAACATATCCTGTGAGACCGAGAGATGTTTACTGTACTTTGGCTTGACTTTTCACCTGAATATGAGTTCAGTCCGAGTCTTCATCCAAGTATTTCATAATTTATTTCTCTCTCAAAAACTTCCAAAAACCCGTCCACCCTCACCGCATCACTTCCCGTGGCCTCAACATCCTGATGGTAAACATTTTCATGAAGAAACAACCACATGAATTCTGCCATGTCAGTCAAATGAAAGTGCAGAAATATTATTAAACATCATTAACTCTATTACATTTCTGCTTCCAACACACAAACAGTCCCAGGGTGCTGCTGCACAGCTTGTCATTACTAACGATGACGTGACGAATGTTGCTACAATGTTGTTTTTACGTTGTTTTGTTCCCCAAAAACGTTGACAGGTTACAGACACATCATCAGACTAAAAACTTACACATACACGCATCTATCGTAGTCAGCAGAGAGCTAGCTAAGTGAATTTTGCACTGACGTCTTTGCGACAGTATGGCCGAATTAAATTGTTTTCTCCTGTGGGCAGCAGGGGGCAGGAGAGAGCACTGGGGTTTTCTTACCAGCAGAAACAGGGGATGAAAAGAGGTGGTGGTGGATGATCATTTGTGATAGTTAGAGGAGGATTAGAGAGAGGTGAAGTAAAACTATGACGCGGGATGGAACGATGATGGGCTTTGCTAATGATACGTGTGGAGATGTCAGGGAAAAAGTGCAACCATAGGAGCCGGCCCTCATTGGACAAAAGAGAGACATACTGTAGATAGTTCTCCAGTTACAAGTAAGTGTTAAAATAATCAGCTGTTTGTCAGACAACAGCTTATGCGGACAGACATGAGAATTTGACTTAGAGTATCAAGTAACTCTCACAGCGTGTGTTTGAGTGTCTCTGCCAACAGTATCGACGTCATTTCGGGTATTTCAGTCACTGCAGTCAGAGCAAAAACACATTGCAACTCTAAGTCAGATTCCATTACCTGTCAAAAACCTATTGGGGTAGCACTTAAAATTGCTTGATGGATACATGAGATGTTAGTGAGTGTTGGACGAAATATGAACAAATTTTATGAGGCTGAAATGAAAGTGTGTGTGATTCTGTGACTAAAAAACTAGTGCTATATTTAGCTCTCAGTAAAAGAAAGAGGGAAGGGGAGGCTACTTTTGGGGGCCGGCCTACAGGAAGTGATGTAATAGCACCAATAAATCAGATGACAAGAATGGTGAACGTATAGATGGAAAAGTAGAAAAAAAGACAAAGAAAGGTATCAGAAGTGCTATAAGGAAGAGAGATTAGAGAATAGGAAGAACAAAGACAGACAAAAACAGAGTGACAGGCAGTAAAACAGAGAAAGAGAGGGAGGGAATGAGAAAAAAGGCAGTTAATATAAAGTTCCAAAATCATTTTTTAACAAAAGTACAAAGTGTGAAAAGTGTGCAGCTTGGATTGTGTTCTTGTATAAGATTGCATGCGTGTACAGAGAGTTGTCTGTCACTTAAGAGGAAATCTTCACCATTCTGCCATGATTACAGCTCTCACAAACTGTCAGTGTGTGCGTAATGGACGGCTCTCAGCTCTGGGTTTTGTTGTGAATGTGTGATTTATTTTATTGTTATTATTTTTTATAAAGACTGTGTCCTAACCAGGTGCAAGACAACAACTTTCAGGCGACAAGTAATTTGTCTGACCTCCCTGAAAACAAAAAACGAGTGCTTTTTCACAGAACAGATGTACAATATACGACTAGAGTGGGGTTCAAAAGTCCACACTGAAAATCTGGGATTTAACTGGAAGAAATCCCACAAGGTTTTAAGATTTAGGACTTTAAATGAGAACTTAAAATGCTGCACTATTTGTAGTTTAATACATAGTTTAACACCTTTGTACAGCCAGATGTTCTTGCTTCCAATTGACCTCAAGAAACTGTTTGGATCATCTAAAATCTGGAAAAAATCATCATCAGGTAGTTCAAGCAGCTCGAACGCTGCTTTTTAAAGCAAAAGAGGGACAAATCAAATACTAACATATTCTAAAATTCATATAAATTTTTAAAATTCAGTTTTAATCAAATTGATAAGCCAATTATAGAATGTATAATTTAAAAAACACATTAAAGTAGAGAAATTTAAAATAGAAGATATTCAGATTTTTGAACCTCACTAAATGCGTATTTTAATGTGGGTGGCGCTACACAGCTGAACGTAAAGCAACACAATATATATATAATTCTAATATACAATAATTATATACTATAATTATATAACATCTTGTCGCAGCTTGTCAACCTAGATTGGACACAGTCTTTTTTTTTCAGTCAGAATTAAAATGAGACAAACTTCACCCCTCTCCTGTCCTCCTGTTTTCAAAAGATTCATCTTTAACTCCTCGCCTCCAAAACTCTCCACCACCCCCTCTACTCATACCCGTCTCTCTCACTTGAGAGCGATTTTGCGCGCGATTTGCGAAAAGAACGCGGCGGGACTTTTAGTTTGCCCTCCCTCTTTTTCTTCTTTAGTGAGCTCTAGCTCAATGGTCATAAGAACCCTGCCCTGCCTTCCCATCCCCGCTGCCTCTTCCTGGGCTTGGGTCTGGGTGGAGGCGGCCCCGCTCTGGAGCTCTAGCTCTCTGCTCCACAATCCCTATTTCTTCTCCCTGCGAGACTCCTGTTTCTTCTTCTCTGACGCCGCCGCCTTCAGCTTGGCCGGATCCGTCACAGCCAAAGCCTGAAAAGAGAGAGGGAGTGTGGAGAGGGGAGGAGTGAGTCACTACGGGAGGAAAGAGAGAGAGAAAGAGAGAGAAATAGAGAGATAAGCAAGAAGGAAAAAGAGAGAGGGGGGAAGATGTGGATTAGGCGGGAATGGTCAGGTGAGTTTAACGGATGTGAGGAACCAGAATAAGGGAGGTAGTTTTCATTACAGAAGAGAAGAAGAAGAAAAAAGAGAGTGAAATGCTAGACGAGTGGTTAGAAGGAGATGAACACCAGGGGAACTTTCGGTTTCTGGAAAGGGAGGACAAAACAGGAAGTGGCCAGTTAGGGAGTGATAGCGTGACATCACAGCACCTGAATAAAAGAATCTTTAAACAGCTGACCTTTGACCCCTTGGGAATCTGAAACATGTTTGATTATCTATTCTTGTTTTTTTCATAAAGAAGGTTCAGTTCTGTCAGAAACCTGAAATGGTATAGTGAATAGTGGTGAAAAGATGAAGTGAATAATTTTTCTCATGTAAAATACTTTTTTTGTAACCCAGATGAGTTTATGCCAGGGTTTTGGAAAAATACTATCATTTGCGTTTGATGCTACTAGAAGTGCATACATTAATCACTTCACCTTTAAAGGAATATTCCAAAGTAAATACAAGTTTAATCCACAGAATTTAAAATTCTGTTGAAAGTACTTGTTTTCCTTTAAGTGACATCAAATCTAGAAATATGTCCCAGAAGGATTTACAGTTACTGTACATCTTATCTTTTCGACTGCTTTTGTAGTATAAATATATGCAGCAAGTTTCCGCTATAGGATTTGAAAGTTATGCAACCTGCATTCAGTTCACTGGATATTGGAGGGTGGACTGGGTTTACACTGACAGAACCAAAAAATAAAGAAGTGAAAGAGAAAGAGTGAAGCTGACAGGAGACGCACACAGAGGAGCACAAAAAAGGAGTGTATACCGAAACGGATGACAGAAAGAATAAAGGCAGTAAAGACAGAAAGAACATAAACAATACAAGATTGGAAATCTGCTATTTTTTTCCTGTAAAAGATGAGATGCAGTGGCTTGATTGTACATGATAGTGTTTGACATGATATAATACATGATTAAAGTGGATACATGATTCAGTCTGACAGCATTTTACTCTTCACCTGTGGAAAGAACGGAGGACAGCAGGAGAGGGAGGGGACGAGACAGCTAGAGGAGAAAAATCAGTGATATGGAGAAAGTGAAGGATAATGGCGTGGAAAAGTGCACAGAAGAAAATAAACCCAGAGGGATAGAAAGAGAAAAGTAAGGTGGTATGTAAATGAATGGCACGTTAGCAGAGAAAAAGATGTATGAGCTCCATTTGACTGCCAGCTCTTTGACACTGATATGGTAATCCCTAAATTCCCTAAATTTGGACCACAAATCAATTTTCGTTTTTTGATTTTGGTTCGATTTAAAATTTAATATAGCCCATAGGTATCTTAAGGATTGTTTTACTATTTCTCCACATGGTTTATTGCACACAATTGCAGTATATGTAGCAACAACAAACATGCCTGTGTACTTGCATCCTTCAAGAAATGTAGTTTTGACACCAATGCTATATCCCAGTTCTCCACTGCTTCTATTTTTGATGAGGTACAGCTACTCTAGTCTAGACATGTACTGGATTACAAGTATGTTTACATGCATTGCGAATGAGGCTTCATAAACTGGCATGCAGACAGGAGCACAAACACTGAGGTAGCTTTAATTGGAGCTTTGACTTCCACGAACCTGACGTTTTTTTTTTTAGAACTTATTTTTTATTATTAAATCATATTTATTTATTAATATAAATTAACTATTTTATTTTACTTTTTTATATTACAGTTTATTACATTTATTATTCCTACAAAGTACTATTGTATTATATATTGTATCTGGTTAACCCTTAATTAAGCCTAAGCCTAACAGTCAAAAGTTTGGAATATATAAGAATTTATTATGCTGTTAAAAAAAAAAATCTTATAAATCTTATGCTCACCAAGGCTGCATTTTTTATATATATTCCAGTGATGGCAAAGCTGAATTTTCAGAAACCATTACTTCAGTCTTCAGTGTTGCATGATCCTTTAGAAATCATTCTAATATGCTGATTTTGTGCTCAATTATTAACAGTGGTTCTTATTATCGCTGGAAACAGCTTTTGCTGCTTAATATTTTTTTGTGGAATATTTTTTCACCTCAGGATTCTTTGATAAATGGAAAGTTCAAAAGAACAGCTCTTATTTGAAATAGATCTTAAAACATTATAAATGTCTTTACTGTTCCTTTTGATCAATTTAATGCAATTTTGCTAAATAAAAGTAGAAATTATTTTAAAATAATTTAATAATAATAATAATAAATTTAATAAAATTATTATTAAAAAAAATAATAAAGTTAATAAAATTATTATTTAAAAAAATAATAAAGTTAATAAAATAATATAATAAAATAAAAAAACAACAATAATATCAATAAAAAATAACTGTTCAACATTGCTAATAATAAGAAATATTTCTTGAGCACCGAATCAGCATATTAGAATTTCTTAATGATCATGTGACTTGAAAGACTGGAGTAATGATGCCTAAAGATGCAGCTTTGCATCACAAGAATAAATTCTATTTAAAAAATATTAAAACAGAAAATAGTTATTTTAAATTGCAATAATATTTAAAACACATTTTTGATCAAATAAATTCCTCCTTGGTGAGCATAACAGACGTTCAACCCCAAAAATCCTAAATATTCTACACTTTTAACTGGTGGTGTGTGGAAATACACTGACTTGACTTGTATTAAAAAGGACCTTGGTCATACTAACCACAGATAAAAGAGGGGGAGACCACTGGAGGACAGGAGGTCTTTAATAAAGCGCAAGAAACTAGCAAGCATGTGTGCGCGTGACTGTGTATTTGTGTACATGTGCATGTTTAGGGTGGACTCGGGTGAGCACTTGCCTGTTTTTGCTGTGATCCTTCTTTTCCTTTGCCTTTCTTGCCATGTTTACTAAGGGGACAAAAATACAAAAATTGCATGAACAACAAGGCCACCTGGTGGAAGGAGGACTCAACTGCTTGTTATGTAGTTGCCCTGTAGTTTTAGTTTCGGACGCTTAAAGTTGTTTTTTCACAGATGTACGGCAACTCAACATACTGTTCTACATGTAAACAACAAACTTTGGCAAGTCTAGTGATTAGTTCCGCTATACAAGTGCTTGTTGTATCAACCTTGAAGAACTGTTCAAACAGATGGACAGATTATAGCTATAATGGACAGGCACATAAAAACAAATCAAACAGTTGTTGGCTGCTTAAATGTCGCTCTTCCTATCTAAGTGTGCAGTGTTTAAAGTAGTTATATTAGTCCAGCTATGCAAGAATAGGTGACTTAGTAACCCCCAGTTTGGTTGGGGGTTCTGTCAATGCCTTGCCCATGACGTGTGTGTTTTTGTGCGAGTGTGTGACTGGTGGGGATCTGGGCTGTGTCGTGGTAAGCGTGTGCGTGTGAATAGGAGCGTGTGTGTCAAGGCCGGGCAGAGGCTCGGGTCTGGCTTGAGGGAGCAGATGCTCCCAGACTGACCTCATGCTCAAGCTGAACACTCGTCTGGCGACCAGGAAACGCATCAGATAGTAAATTGCCACAATGAGGATCAGCAGTCCCAACACTACGCCAATAATAGCCCCTGTTATCACACCAGCCTGGACTGGAACTGAGAGAGTAAGAGAGAATATAAAGTGAGAAGTGCTCCTGTACAGTTTCTACTGATTTGCCTTAATGCACCTGTTTTGTGTGGTGTGGGTTTTTCCGAACACAACTATATTACTGTAAAATAACTCCAAACAACATCAATCAATGTCCACCTGGAAATGTTCTCATTTTTTCCGCGCAACCAAACCGGCATATCCTACTAAAAGAAGTTAAATTTACAGTTTAAAAGGGAAACAAAGAGGAAAATCAAAAACACCTGTGCATTTATTTGATGAATTAGTCTCCGTGTGAGGCATGTGGATTCAACAATGGCTATTTTTCATGAAAATTGTACTCTTAGAAAAAAAATGTACGACCACACAGGGAAACCACTCAGGACTATTTGCTTTACTGTTATTTTTTTGCTTCCATTAGCAGCAAACTTTCATCTCCTGCCATATGATCTCCTAGATTTTTGTATGCCACCTTGGAATAAGATGGGCCTAAAGGCAAAAAGCAGTCTTGATAGTAACTGCAGCATGAGAGGAAAGCAAAAGAGGGACCCGAATAGTTTTCCTGTGTAGCGCGTTTTGCTGCAAAGCAGCTATTTTTGGTTTTTAAAATCATTTTTTATTAGTAGATGAAGACAAAAATGTTTATATTGAGCTGTTACCCTTCTCAAACACTAGCAGACGAACGCTGGAGGGGCGGCCGACGATGTCAGGTGGGTTCTTGGCGTCACAGGTGAAGGTTCCATTGTCTGTGTAGTCAACATTCTTGATCACGATAGAACCATCACGGCGATTTGGGTTTCCCACAAATTCCAGACGGTCCCGGAATGGGCCTTTGTTATCCGCATAGGCAACTCCGCCTCCGTAGTGGAAAATCTAAATAATGATAGACAGCTTATATTATCATCCTACAGTTGAGGTCAAAAGTTTACATACACCTTGCAGAATCTGCAAATTGTTAATTAGTTTACCAAAATAAAAGGGGTCATACAAAATGCATGTTATTTTAGTACTGACCTGAATAAGATATTTCACATAAAAAAACATTTACATAATAGTCCAAAAGAGAAAACAACAAAATGACCCTGTTCAAAAGTGTACACACGCTTGATTCCTAATACTGTGTTGTTACCTGAATGATCCACAGCTGTGTTTATTTTGTTTTGTTTTGTTTAGTGATAGTTGTTCATGAGTCAAGGCTTTCAGCATTTTTGTGTATTTAAACCCTTTCCAACAGTGACTGTATAATTTTGAAATCCATCTTTTCACACCAAGGATAACTGAGGGACTCATATGCAACTATTACAGATGTTTTAAATGCTCACTGATGCTTCAGAAGGAAACATGTTGCATTAAGAGCTGAGGGGTGAAAGATTTGTACATTTTTCTTATTTTGCCTAAATATAATTTTTTTTCCATTTAGTACTGCCTTTCAGAAGCTACAGAAGATACTTACATGTTTCCCAGAAGACAAAATAAGTTAAATTTACCCTGATCTACAAAAGATAGTTACATGTTTCCCAGAAGACAAAATAAGTTAAATTTACCCTGATCTTCAAATGTTTCCCAGAAGACAAAATAAGTTAAATTTACCCTGATCTTCAAATTCCAAAAGTTTTTCACCCCCTGGCTCTAATGCATCATGTCTTCTTCCAAAGCATCATTGACCGTTTGAACCCTCTGTAAAAGTTGCATATGAGTCTCTCAGTTGTCCTCTGTGTATGTAAACTTTGGACCTCATCTGTGTATCTTATCATAGAATATAAAACTACATGTAAACAAATGCATCAATTAAAAAGAAAGCAGAGAATCTTCACAGCAAAACTACATTTAGTGTATAATGTGATTTTACAGATTTGATTTAATAATGATACTGATAAACGTTTTTTTATAAATCAAATTAAGTCATACCATTCAATTCCCTCTGTTTCATTGCATAGAGAAAATAAAATTAGATTTTGAACTACCGGAATTACCTGTAGGAACAAGCATCCAGAAATGAATGTAGCCAGTTGTCCAACTAAAGGACTTGCACGGCACAGCACAAATTGAAAACAGAACTACACCCACAAGGACCTAATATTTCTATTTGCATGGTAATTATCTCTACAAACCACACAGACACATAGATATTATTCCCAAGGGGTGGGCATGTTTTCATGCAGATATGTGAATTACACTACCAGTGCATACACCTTTTAACAGGTTTAGGGAAATGCAATCACACTACATACTCTACATAATATGAGGCTTCATGCTGTAATTGCAAATTAAAATAATTATTAAAAACTTGTGAAACTGAAGTAGCTGCTCTCAAGCAAGCACTGACTTTTTTTATTTTCTTTTCAGGTGGACCTACAATAAGACATCCAGTCAAATAAAGCTGTGATGTGACTTTGTCCTTCTTTTGGTTAAATTATCTTTGTTGCCTTGGTTTGCTGAAGAATGCTTAACTATTCAGAAACAGGTGCAGTATTCAAAAATACATAATCTAAAATTAAATGTGCAATTAATATGCCCTTAGATGCAGATCAGTCGATATATTTATTATAAAATGTTCTGTAAATTAGTTCTGTGTGCATTTGTCTGTACAGAGAAAGTTCACCCAAAAACAAACAATTAATGTTCTTTCAAATCTGTGTAACTTTCTCTCTTACAAAGGAACACAGAGACAAAGACATTTAGCAGATTGTGCAGACCCCGCTTTTACATAAGTGGATGGGGGCCTGTGTACAGCAAAGAGAGGCTTGGATATTCTGCAAAATATTTCTTATGTGTTCTCCATGCTACAACAACCTATATGGGTTTAGTTTACAGGTTGAGTTAATAAAATAAGTCATTTTTGAGTTAACTATCACTTTTAAAAACATAACTCTAAAAAAGAAAAGGTGTAGGTGTGTGTTTAAACAGTGAGTTTCTGCATGCACTGTTTCTACGCACTGAGATGCTGTCTTTAGCTCCATCTGGACGGTAGTGCCATGAGAAGGTTACGTCTGGAGAAGTCCATTGCCAAGAGAAGAAAGAGCAGGAGAGTCTGACGTCTGTGCCCACAAGCGCATGTCTCTCCCAGCTTGTGTACACAACAATAGCCGTGGTCTGAGAAGCTGGAGCATACAAACACACAGAGTGAAAAATACTAGCTTACATAGGGACGCAAATCTAAAAAATGAATAACGCTGTAATGTTAGAGATGTGAAAGTTGAATAATATGTGAATAATAATAATCTATTAAAAAAAATCTTAAGAACAGCTTTTTAAAACTTGAAAAGTCCATTTCAAAATAATTATATATACACTACCAGTCAAAAGTTTTTGAACAGTAAGATTTTT
>NPDK01144843.1:5360-20548 GCA_013461565.1 Labeo gonius
AGGTGCTCTACTGAGCAAGTTTACAACATCAGAAAAGCCTATGTACATATGGAATTGGTTATGTGATGCAAATGTCAAAATGTAATCATGCATATCATAACATAGTATTGTGCTAAGAACTTTGGGGGAAAAAAATTGTATTAATCACTCCGTAATCATAATCAACCCCTGTAATCATAATTTGTTGATGTTTTACTGCCAAAGTATGTTTACGCAGTGTGTTACCAGAAATGCAGCCAGATTCACAAATTTCCATTGAGCCTGGGTTGGAACTATTCCTTTAAAAGTAGTAGGAAACCATGTGCAGTCCTCATTTGCATAGTCAGTGTCAAGCATTAGCATGAATTCTGGGATATTCCATGCTGCCACCTAATGTTTTGATATGTGAGTGCATTTGGCCTGACGCTAAGTATAAGTAATCAGTGCTGGGAAAATATGTGTAAGAAGTCTGGATTAGAGAGGAGAAAAAAAAAGCAATGCTAATAATAGTTATTTTTTTCCACTCAGGGTAAGAAAAAAGCCCTGACTCGAGTCAAAATATTAACATTTTATTCTTTCACTTACTAGAAAGTCCTGTAAAGAAAAACATTCTGTTCCAGGGAGACAGTTTCATGCTAAAGGAAGGTCAAAACAGAGCTCCGCGTGACATTTTCCTCAAATTTATGGAGTAACAGCATGTCACACTGCATTGTCATGCGATGACACCAATTTGACGTGATGGCTCTTTACGGCTGTCCCTTTCCTGTCATATAGTGCATGCACAGCAGATACAAGAGTTCAACAAGCGCTCCAAAGGGGCTGTCTCATCGCTCACAACGCCACACACACAGACATCGACGCAAGCGAATGCCTTCACCGGCCCCATATTGCTGAGAAAACAGACCTGACAACAAATTTCTAAGATGTAAAATCTCCAGCGCGCACACGAACGCGCGTTTTCTTCAGGAGATGTATGGTACAAACGCTACGCCATTAAGACCAAGTGCTCATCGGGGCGCTGGGAATTTAGAAAGAGGTGAAACGGTGCAGCCTTTCTATGGCGTTCATGGGAACGCAGATGCCAGTAGCACGTCTGTGCTCAGAGCAGCCAATCTCAGCAATTATTAACTAGGTGGCATCGAGAGCGCTGCTTAGGCTGTTCAACAGCTCCCTGAGCTCTTTAAGGAGCTCAAGACATATTTTCCAGCAGGCCCTCTGGAGCATCGCTCTTCACACACGCGCGCTCTCCCTCTCTCGCCTTGTCACTCGTCCCTCTCCTCCTTATTTCTCCGGTTGTGTCCTCTTGGATCCAATTTGCAACTTAGCATCACCCCTGTTTGCTGGTTTTCTTCTGGTCTTATCTTATCTTGTTACACACTCTTCAGGCTTTGTGGTTAAATTATGTATTAAGGTCAATGTCAAAACATGGAAGATATGTAATCTACAGGGAGTTTCCTTTTATTCATTATTACAGTGAAGGCTGAGCACAACTGTCAGAGAGCCGAGGATGTGCGCAGCATGGAAGCTTGCTGCACAGCGGGGCTCTTCATAGCCCCCTCTCCCGCCTCTCTCCCAGGACAGACCCCTTGATAGATTTACCCAGCTAACCCATCTCACTTAAAAAGTTCTCTCTTCTCCGCTCCAATCTGAAAGCTGTCAAGCGCACCTATATAGCGGTGTCATTTATCTAAAGGAAGACGCACGCGCTTGAGACGCGGGAAGATGTCATCCGTTCAGTCGCGTTTTGGGATCTTCTAACGGGGGACTCGCGGTTGGCTTGTGGGTGGGAGGCGCTTTCTTTTTGGGAGGATCTCGAGGAGCGTGACACCTTTGTACGTATATATGCCTCGAATTAAACTTAAGTGACGTTGGGAATGGGACGTCTCCGCTGCGTTTTGTCTGAAGGTGTAGCGCTCGCATGAGCGCGACCCCCCGGCGTGCTCGTGTCCGCTGCGAGATCCGGGACCCGGACTGATGGGTAAATCCCATCTCTGCGGCATGCTTAGCAAAAAAAAAGCTTGATAAATTTGAGCCAACTCTCTCTGGGGCAAGCATAATTATTTTCTGATTAGATTAATTCAGTTATACTTTGGTCCTTTCCAGAGCCACCGGCGTGCCTGGAAGAAGCGCACTCAGTCATGCTAACAATTACACAATTAGCTGTGCAGTGCAAACCATGCAGGGAAATTCAGCTCCAGCTAACAATCCACCCTCCTACATGCATAGACCATAACAATTATCATTTGTAGGGTTTTATGGTTCTCTGATGCTGATGGGGGTTGGAATAATGCGAGTTCACCCTGATGTTTAACCCACCCACTCCTCTCTCATTATTTCTGCTCCATTGTGAATAGCATAAACGTCTCGATAACCGCAATGATAAACAGTTGAGACCGAGAAACAATTGTTCCCATTATGGAGAGTGTAATTGAGAATATCCCTTTCTCAGTGCTTTGTAGATGCTCTTCAGGGACACATTGTCCAAACGGTCAACAGCAGCAATATTTTTTCATTTAAATCCACTTGTGAATGTGATTACTTACGGAAAGATCCTCATTATGCCTGTAATATAAAATCAAGCTCTTTATTTTATATGGTACAGACACCTTCAAACACAATTACATCAAGGCAGAATCTAATATTAGCTGCCAATTACTGACTTTCATTATATCTTCTTTTGTTTTCCTCACAAACTGGGAGAGCGGGTGAATGATGACAGAATTTCCATTTTTGGGTGAGCTATCTCTTTAAAGTGCAACGTAGCCGTGTGTCTGACCGCCACCCAGCGAGACTCATTTGACGACACCATAAAAACGTTTTAGATGTTTATGTATTTGTTGACTTGAATACAGCCATGATGCAATTATAATGATGCAATATTTACAGTCGCTAAAATGCGCTCAATCCACCACCCAGACTCAGCCGAGCTTGTTCTTGCTCAACACAGCGACGCAATGCAGCAGCTCTTAAAATGACACAAATTTGCTTCTAAATGCCAAGTTTCTTGCACGGAGGCCAGGGAGAAGTCTACCAATTTTTTTTGCAGACGGTGGACCTCCTATACGCACTTGATCTCGTGGCGCTCTGGAGCATTAGCATCTCTTTGTTTTGCTGAGTAGTTTGATGATAAACCCTCTGTAGCCGAGCCAGAATTCTCAGCGAGCTCACGACCCATCCTGAGGTTTTCGCACAGACTGGACGTCCGCAATGAGCATGCATTTTAAATGAAAGTTAGATGAAAAAGTAAAAAGCGTCTCATCTGGCCAAACGCATAATGAACGTAGCCTGCTGAACTAATCACGCTCGGCCGATGCAACAAGACAGGCGATAGACGCCAGATAGAAGCCACGTTTTCTTTTTATCCTTGCTTTTTCTCCTCTCGTCCTAGCGGAGCGATAGCACCGTTGCGTTCTTAACCTCGCGTGTAGAGCGTGGAAAATAACTTGTGACTTGTAAGCCTAATTAAGGAATCCTCCCTGACCTGCACACCCAGGCCTCGTCAGAAATCTAACACCAGAGCTGATTCAACATGAGCTACACACCGGGCAGGACCCAGCACTAATGAATACTAATGAATAATAATTACAGGCTCTTTGGCACCCAGACGCACTGCAGGGACAAATGCTAATACGCTTTAAATGTACACCGCTAGGAATGACTAGCGGGTTCAACATGCGGCAGATTAGCCGAAGGGCCGATGCAAACTCAAGGTGAAGGATGAAACATTTCTCGCGGACGAAATTATGAGCATATTGGTTTGTTTTTCGGTGATGCGGGCGAAGCCATTGATCTAGAGAATTTAGGCCACATGAGAGCAGACGAATCTCGGGATGTGGCGCTCCTAGCATGTCTGTTTGTGACACCTTTTAATTGGCAGCATTAGAGCTCATCAGCGAGCAGACTGTTGTTTGTGAGAGCGCTCTCTCCTAGCGCTTTTGTACTTGTTCTCGCATGGCAGGGAAATTAAACTTTGTGGTGTTATTTTTTTTTCCCCCACTGTTTATTCTTTTGATCTGTGTGTACATTATTCGCAGCTCTTTGAATTTAAATTTCACTGTCATGTTTCTCTTTTCATCACACTGATGGTTGCAGCTCTAATAATATTCAGCTTTTAAGTCACTGTAGAATGTTAATTAGATTCTCTCTTTTTTTAATTAATACGTCCCTGCAGGTTTCCTTATCAAATCATTTTTACCACCGTAAAACCACGCACTTTGTGTCAATAAATTACGGTACGATCTTCAAAATAAAATTACATCAAAAACAATAAGGTGTATGAGAACTAGGTTTACATACGTAGCGTATTGCTTAATGTACCGCACTTCCAATTCCAACTTGAGAAGTCATAATGCTTAGTGTGCTTGAGCGTGCAATGCGGTTTCCTGACGCTTGTATGGCGGGGTATTAGTGCTAATGTGTGTTGCTCTGCCTCCCTAAATGCTAGTGTTGTCCAGCAGCTTCTACTGTCCCATCTATCATCTTCAGCGGCGAGCCAAGGATTCTGGGATAGAGGAGCCACGTACTGGGCTGTGATAATGAAAGGTCACAAAGGGGGTGGAGTGTTGAAATTGCTTTACTTTACAATGAAACATGCTCAGCCCAAGCAGTGCCATACCCGAGGAACGCGGTCTGAAGCAGAGGTAGAATTTCAAACGGTCTCATGGCCGCTGAGACGATAGATTTGTTTTCAGCGCCGCGCTGAATGGAAGACGCCGAAGCCCATTAGGCATTCGCATGGGTTTTGGGTTGTCACATGTTGTGTATTTTTCGTAAGTGAAAATTATTTTTTTTTGCGTGTGTAGTTTCGCTCATTGGCTTAAATCCTGTGAAAACTTCATAGTCTTGAGTAAATGAAATTGCATTTTCAGTGCTTACGGCTGATGTGATTTCTTTGCTGTTTATTTATATATATTTTAACTTGATTACAACTGGATTTTGAATTTGGAATTAACATTTTATGTTTTTTATCATAATGCAGCAAACGCTGCATGTCAGCAAAATGCACTTTGTGTTCAGTTTAAGGTAATGGGTTTCCACATATTTATTATCAAAATTTGCTTATATACATTTATATAAATAAACCTGCCTTCAGTGCAAAGCATCATAGAATAAACTGAACAAGTTTCTTCCAAAAATATGTGTGGGGGGAAAAAAAGAGCGGAAACATTTCGCTGTGCTCACTGAAGAAAACTGATATTCACAGACTGGAAAAAAATATATATATTTGGCGTTTATTATACTTTATAATGAACTGATTCACATCTTGCTGAGAGGTAATTAATACGGGGAAATCTTGAATTAAAGATGTAAATCTTGACACTTTGGCAGGGGGGCCGGTAAGGGACAGTAGTCTCTAAGGCCTGAATTATTCTTAGCATAGACCAATTAACACCATGTATCTTCTTTTATGTTCAGTTCAATTAAGAGCCTTTACAGTTTTTAAGTTCTTTTCTTCTTTATAGTTGGAGAGTGTCAGAAACACAGATCAAAGCCAAACGCAGCGGTCCGTGCACCATAGGTAAATCTGCTTTGCATAAGAATCTGCATGTTGCTACGAAGGTTTTTATTCCAATTTTGCATGAATTAAAAAACAGGAAGGGAGCAGAAATGAGGGAGAGAACCCACAAAGCAGTCTATTAATCTGCTCTCAAATCTCCCTATATCTACTACTCTGACAGCTGAGTACCTCGATAGCTCAAACCCCAGTAGACCGACACCGGCTGTAGAGAACAATTTTACTTTTTGTCATTCCACGACCGTTCCTTGTGTTTTATTTTGATTTGCAACCACGCCGGCCGGGGTTGAAAGTAAATGGGCCTTTTAAAAAAAAAAACACTTGAGTTTTATATTTGCAGTTTATTTGTTAATAGTGATAAGAGATCAACAAGCTGTTATTAATGCTATTTTTGGAGGCAGCCAATATAAGAGCGTTTGTCTCTGTCCTCTTCATTCTTTTGTGTTTTATTTTGCTTTTTTATTGGACTGACAGTTGTGTTTTTCTCACCACGGGAGCTTCACACTTGATGTTGAAATTCAATCTCAAAACCTGTTTAGAAAATTACTGCACTCACTAATTTTCCTGCTGGGAAGAGTGTCATGACTGTTTTATGCTTATATTTATTTTACGTTGGCCACTGTAGATTTCATTCTTGATTATGCTCCTCGAGCAGATGGATGGTTTCTTGAAAAGATCTCTGCTGCACGCTGTGCTAGAATCATTCAATGATATGCTATGGTCAACATATATCATAATCATATTGAGAGATGACGTCCAGGGAGGGGCACAGCCTCAGGGTGGATAGATGCTTTCAGGGCAACATAATAACACAAACAACCTGTTTTTCAGCACCCCTAATTGCTGCACTTTAATTGTATTAAGCAGTGAAATATCAATAAATCAATGGGCAAATGAACTGGGCAACTATGAGCAATGACTGTTTAGTGTTGCTCTGTATTATTCTATTGATGTTCCACTAACGGCCGTCCTTGAGATATTGAATGCTATTCAACCCGGGCGCTGACATCATAATAGAAGGCAGCGTTGAGCAGTCTGGCCGTGCGGACACTCGCTCTCTCCGGCGTGTTTTTCTCACTTGTAGACACGCTTTTGGAACCCTGAAGTGACACTAGTTTTATGAAGTGTACATTTGGACTTTTATGTGAATAATAAAAGTTATTCTATCTAAAAAGAATCTGTTTTTATATAATGTGTTGTCCTTATTTATAGCCAACATTCATTGTGCAGCTGATCTGTCCCTGATTGCTGCGAGATCTGGTTATATGGAACCGTTTAATGACGCAAGACATAAGAAATTGTAAATATATACAAGTCTAATTAAGACCATTACATAAACAGAATAATTCAAGAATCAAACGTTTCAGTCCAGGACACACAAATGTTTTCACAACTACAGTATTTTAAATTACACGAATATTAGTTTAAATACTATCTTTGGAAAAATTTAATTATATCCTCCAAAACTACAATTAGGCCTACAATTACATATTTTAAGCTGTGTGGTGACATCATGAATCAACTACAGTAATATATATTAATACAAGGCTCAGCTCGTATATGTATATTTCAGAAAATGTTGGCAAAAGTGATTGTTTTGCCTACTATTATTTATAGTTTCTTTCTTTTTTGTGCGCTTCATAATTGTTTATAATTTCAGTTTAGCCAAAAAGTCATTAAATATAATAGAATGTTTAATGACAGGCTTCCATTACAATGTCAAAATGTGCTCAACTAAATGTATCATTTTTTGGCCAGTAACACTGGAAATGTTCAATACCCATTCGTAGTTAAGACTTTAATGTTTGTTCATAGAAATGCCCTGAGAAATATTTCAAATGTGTATATAATATATTTAAAAAAGAAACGTGACAAATAGACCCAGTGTGCCCTATATATAGCCTAGATTTTCATTTCAGGACAAAGAAGAAGTCCATGACCTTGTCTCACTGGTAATAACTTTGACAGAACGGCTTTTAATGTTTGATATCTAGGGATATGTAAAAAGTCATGTAAAAAATGTTGTCAGCTTGTTCTTGACCCACTATTTCTTAAGATTTTGTATGATGTGTGTTGTAATAAAAGCTTTTATGTTTTTTTTTTCGATGGCAAGTTTATTTTAAGAATATTTTAGTGCTCTTTCACCGACATGTGAGTGTTTCTGACTGTTGACAATTGCCATTTTAATCTAATGTTCAAAGATTTTTTTATACGATAGCAGGCTAATTCAAATATCAAAATATTTTGGCAGGTATGATTTCTTTGTTGGTTTGTTTTCCTAACCTCGGTGTCTCTAAGTATTATTAAGTAAAAAATCTTTGCTCTGTTGTCTGTTTGAAGATATAAATAGCGTGTACTGCCATCTAGTGGAGCTATTACGCAAAAGCGTTTTTAAGTGAACTTCAGACACTGTAAGTGCTAGTCATTAAACTTCTGACTAGCCGTTCCATTGATAATACGCACATTTTTTTGCTATAATATTCAATCAGGAAACAAACAGGCTTAGCCTGTGAAAAGTTGGCAGATATTTCTGGCACTTGTGTAATCAAATTATGTCTAATGGTGCTGTGGCTGAAAACAATTTTAAGAAAGCCGACGTTGATCTGTATCAACAAGCGTGTCCTTTAATTGTCTCGCAATTTGAGTAAACAAGAACAAAGAACAGCGAAAACGAGCAAAACATGTTGCAAATCAAGCATGCAAATAAGAGGATTTATTCACATATCCTGCGCGCACTAGCACAGTGGGAATCAGTCAGGCTTGTTCTCGATGGCCCTCTTTTTCCCTGCTGTGAACAACGTGCTCTGTCAGTGATTAGCAATAACACAGACAATGAGTGTAATTTCTGTAGGAGGGCACACGTGCAATATCAGCACACACAAAGACACATGCACATTCTTGTTGTCTGTGCCTCCCATATACACAGGTACAGGCAGTTTAAGACATGTTTTTGATATTTCACATCTGAGTGATTTCATATGCCTTCAGCCTCCTGCAGATGCAGATTTCCGCAGATGCTGGAGAAGAGCAAAGCAGACCATCGCTGCAGTCTCCACTGTCTACATGCCGCACAGGTACACATGCTGCCTACTCCCGGGGTTGCTAATGTAATTGCTTTACATTGATTCTGTCCGACTAGACGGCTTGTTTTCATCCTTTTTCAGGGAGCCGTGCCAAGGCTTTAGCCTCCTGTGATGTGAAAAGTATGTGTCCTTTTCAGCACGTATCAAACAGATACTTCCTCACATGATACGATGGCTGAGAAGGGTATACGATTTTTTTTTAAAATGTCTCATTTTACCATACAGTCAGCCATATCTGTTTCCATGGTACCGTACATTTGTAACTGAAGCACTTTGAGTGGATTGACTCACGGCCTAATTATAAGAACCAGATCTTTACATCCCAGACGTCATGACAAACGTCTCTGAGAAGGTGAGGTGGAATAATGTTTTAGGAATAAGACAGAACACGTTTCCATGAGATCATGTGATCTGACAGACACAAGGCCCCTGAGCTGCAGATATATATATATACATATATTTCCATAAAGCTGAGAAATTTTGAAAGAAAAAAAATGCTATGTACACACACACACTCACACACACTGTCTAATGTATGTAATCTAATATTCACGTATGAATCTATATATATCTGGACACGAACCAGATGGAAACACTTGGTAGGGTGAATTTTTAAGAACTTTTGGAATTTTGATCACATATAGTGAAGATGCTCACAAATTAGATCCTGCTGTGGTCAAAGGAGACATTCTTTGGCAGAGATAAAGAGAATATTGCCTCTATTGAAAGATCACAGTTAGCTGCCTTTGATAAGACATCACTGAATTTTTATGCTCATTAAAAAAATTAGGTTTCAACGTGTGATTAATTTCACGACAAATTGTGGCCCGTTTAAAATAATAATAACGTAATCTCTCACATTAAATGGTTATTATTAATACTTAAGCCGAAATAGCAATTCAACATGGTATTGCTGGTGACAATTTGCCTCGTGTTCAATTCAAGCTCTAATTTTGTGGACCATTAATGGTTGTTAATTGCAGTCTCTTTCATTTTTATTTGCATTTGCAGTACATATTGGTGAATAGAAGTTTTTTTTACCTACTTTTTACACAAAAAGCTAGATTAACTACATATTGTGTGTCTAATAGGATCAACAGTGTTTGAAAAACAAAGACTTAATTGCAGATCCCTCCTCTTTGTTTCTGTTGACTAAACTGTTGCGTTTGAATACAGTGTTCAGCTCAAATTCTTCAGATCTTTCATACTGTAAAATTCTGAACGTGAGCTGTGCTGTAGCTCTGAATGACAACGTTTACGACATTTCAACTGTATTTATACTTCCATCGATTTTCATGAAGCAGGGGTGAGTTAAATTCTCAATTTACACCTTGTCAGTCACATCAATGAGATATTACACCACAGTAAATACATCTGAACCACAACTACCAGAGTCTGCCTGAGCACGGATCCACTGATAACTATGATGGGAGTTGTTGGACTGATTCTTCACGCAGTCAAATCCAATGCCTTCTAATCTTCTCCTGCTTTTTCTGAATTATTCAAAGAGATCTTGAAGCAACAGAGGCGTCTCGACAGCGAGCAAAGCTCCCTATGAGAGAGCTTCAGATAATGTGAAATGAATGATGAAATTCTGGGAGCTGAAATGAAAGACTGATGTGATGCGTGTTCAAAGGTGGGGCCCGGGTCCCCAGGCCCCTGGGGGGGGGCTCAACCAGCCTCTTTTACCTTTTTTTTTTTAAACCAGGGATGAATATGGTGTAACGTCTTTGGCAGAATTAACCTAAACCTATTTGCACATTCACATGGCACGCAGGCATGTCAGGGAAAGAAACGGCTCTTTGTCCAGCGTTATGGGGGGAATCGCATGACTTTTCTTCTTCTCATGTTTGAGGAAAAACCTAGATTGAAATCTCGAGTCAATTAATAGATGAAACACATTTTTCGAAAATAGGTTACTCATTTTTGTAGGAAGCATTTAGGGGGCAATTTAGTTAATGCATGAAATAATTCACGCCATGATGTAATGTCCATTCCTTTTTATCTTGAAAGGAAACTGGCTTATCTGCCTTTAAATACAGTTAATAGCACATCAACAAACAAATAGCTTTAAATACCGTGATGTTCTTCGATTAATATTGATGACATGCTACTTGACCTTGGTACTTGAGTGTGATTAAATAAAACAATAAAAGGAATATGCGCATAATTATGTTTATAGTTCAGTACCTTGCTGTAAAACAAATAGAAAACTTCTCTGTGAACTCCAAATGGAAAGGTATTTTTAGTGCAGTTCTCATGCAACATGCTTGTAAATCATATCCTGCACTTAAGTACAAAACCTGAAAGGTTTCCCAAAGTTAAAAGCAAAATTAGATGTTGCGGTCTTGCCTGGTGAATGTAGCCATAGAAAGATGTGTTTCAGATTTCTACCCAGTCATCTGATATATATGTATATATAGGTAATGTGCTTTAGGCATTAATGTACTAACTGATATATAATTCTACTTCAAATATAGTAATAATAAACATGTGTGTGTGTGTTTGTGTGTGCGTTCTGGTGAAGTATGATCTCACCGTGTCATATAAATTGTAAAAAGTGGTAACCTTCAGCCATTTTTACCTGATTTAACCCATAAAAAATTGTTTTGCTGGTATAAATTAATGTATTTGAGTTGATTCAGTCATGCTAAATAATATTTTTTGTTTTAAATAAAATCAATAAAAATATTTTGGACTGTTTAACTATATTCATTGTTACAGAAACAGACACAGCTAAATAATGGTGCTTGTCTACTATCAAAAACAGTTTGTTTTTGTAATTATATCGGGCAATGCAAGTACCCTTAATACTGTACCATTAACATCAATACAGCATCAGAAAATCTCCATGGATTTTCAAAGGCATAACCATCGTTCCCATTTCCCATTGTGATCTCAAATAAAGAATCCAAACATCTGAGAGCAATTGAAGTGTCTTGTGAAATCCATTCTTCCCACCGAGCATTGATTTATTATGTGAATTACAAATCTAAATGTTTTTTGAATAAAGAGGGTGTCCTTTTGTGCTTTTATTAAAAATCATGAAGTACAGGGTGGAATAACTATTAAAGGATTTCAGACTGTGCTGTAGATCTTATATTTTGTGTGTGTGTGTGTGTGTTTAAGCATGATGTTATTACAGTAGTGGTCTAGTTTAAACAATTTATACACAGCATTGGTTGTAAGGAAATCGTTAGATGAACAAAAAGTTTCTTTTGTGTTTTTACTGTAAATTTCAGGGGGCTTCTCATTACTATTTTTCATCAGTCTAATATTTTGTCCATTAGAATTATTTTTTAGGACATTCTACTGTTAAACAGAATATTTCTACATTTTAAATAAAATAAGTAAAACTAGTGAAACTATTCAAACAGAAACTTAGTTTACTAAAAAAAAATACGTATAAGGGTAGCACATTAAATGTTGTTACCGCTAATTGTGGTTATTTTGTGAGCAAAATCTAAATGCTGTCCAAGAACGCAAGTTAATATTGAGTCATTGTGTTTGTTTGAACAAAAAATATTTTCCCTCATATAAAAATCTTTAACTTCATCGCATGGGACTGCTGAGTAATATTTCTCCAGTAAATTTTGACCTTATTACAGAAATCATTCCTCTTAAACAGTGATTCGTTTGGATTCAAACGTTCGCTTCATCCAGCGACTCTCATTATTCAACTCTCTAATTCATTCAAACGGTAACTCAAACAGTTCGAACGCGAATCGGCTCGATTGATTCCTTTAAACGAACCACTTCAAACGAACGAGTCGTTCGCGCATGGACTCTCGCGATATAAACTTTTCCCGGTTACCTGAGGAAACGAGAGTTTGATTCAAAGTGTACCCCTATTTGAATGAACGATAACAGCTAATACTCATCCTAACAACAGAAGGTAGAGTAATGCCAACCAGTTACATTCAATTCTGTGGAGTTTACCGATTAAAGATACGTTTCTTTGTCTATGTTATTGAATACTGGCGGTGTTTATGTAATTATTTACCCGTTGTCCGTTAGCTGTGGAAGTGTATGCTGCGTGTAGTCAGCTAGCAACAACAAACCAGCTTATTTCTGTCATATTTTAGCTGTGGTTTTGCTTAAACACTTTCCTTTGGTTTATATTGTGAGGAATAATAAAGTAAATGTAAGTTAGAATGTATTTTTGTTGCGTTCTCTAACAGTTTCGTCCTTCGTGGTGGGATGTTTACAAACCAGTTTACATCGTAATACCATAGTTACTGCAGTTAAAACCGTAAAACCATCGAGTTAAATTTGTGCTATTTATAACAGAAGAAGCTAATACCAAGTTACCACAGTTTTCCAGTATTCAGTAATGAAAAGCTGAATGAAAGTGGCTTCAGTGTTTTTGAAAAAGTACTATGGTAAAGTTAATGCAAGTTAATATAAGCTAGCAGTTGTTTGTGCTGGTTATGTTCTGTTTAGCTTGTGTGCAAGCATGAAAAATAAATCATTATAATTTAAATAAATAATTTTTTTCTGCTGAAACTGTAGCCATTGTAAAGTGTTTCAGTTTTTAGATGAAATGTGATGTATTTAATATTTTTCATTTACACAGTTTATGTATTTTATATCCTCTTATGTGTTAATCAACATACTGTGTCATACAGTAATTTAGTACATTGCAAAGAAATATTTACAAGACATAAAGATGCATGCATATAAATAGAAATAATGATCAGTAATTTGTGAGTTGCTCGTGCGCATTTCACGTCTAAATTTGAGGGTTTTGACTGTCCTTTCTGCTTTATTCTTTAGGTTATTTTTGTCTTATTTTGGGAGGATCTTGGCTGCATGAAGCAAACCAGAAATGGCATCACCACAAACGCTTCAGCCTGTCCTGAAGATGAAGGTCGACGAGCTCTTCCTCTTTTGGTTGAGTGAGCCGAGTACTCAGGCGATGCTAAAAGACTACCTCAACAAAATCAAGAACGGAGAAGAAATAGATCTAAGCCATGTTGATTTCAAGGGCACGAGCACTTTGGTATTAACCGAAAACAACAACAACAACATTGCCTCGAAGATTAATGCAACAGAGAGAATGACTGCGGCCCTTGGTGCCCCGTGCAGCCCTCCTTCAGCCACCCTGCCATCTGCGAGTGGCAGCAATAACAGAGCTGGAGTGAGTGCGAGGGCCTTGCGACGCTCTGTCAGCACTAAGAAGGTAAAGCATCTGTGCTCAGCACTTTATTTACAATGCAGCATGACCCCAGTTCTGTCACCTTGCAGATTGTTATATCCAGGCCTGATGAAGTTTAAAAAAAATGTGGGAGTGCAATTAAAATCAAATAAATTATTTTTTCACCATACAAGGAGACATTTATAAGGGAAAAAGTGCAAAAGGTACACATTTTAATATCTGTCTCAAACTGTATTTAATAATTTAAAGTTGAGTGATAAATAATTGCATAATTATTACGTTTAGGTTGTCTTACACTACCAGTCAAAAGTTTTTGAACAGTAAGACTTTTAATGTGTTTTAAAGAATTCTCTTCTGCTCACCAGGCCTGCATTTATTTGAGTCAAAACACAGCAAAAGCAGTAATATTGTGAAATATTTTACTACTTAAAATAACTGCTGTCTATTTGAATATATTTAAAAATAACTTAATTTATGTGATCAAAGCTAAATTTTCAGCATCATTACTCCAGTCTTTAGCGTCACATAATCCTTCAGAAATCCTTCCAATATGCTGATTTGCTGTTCAAGAAACATTTATTATTATTATCAATCTTTAAAACATTTTGAGTATGAAGGTTTTTTCTCAGCATTCTTTGATGAATAGAAAAATCCGAAGATCGTCATTTATCTGAAATAAATGTTTTTGTAACATTATACACTGTATCATTCAAAAGCTTAGAGTTTTCTTTGGGGGGAAAGAAATTATAGAATTTAATACTTTTATTTAGCAAGAATGCTTTAAATTGATTAAATGTGATTTAAAAAGTCATTTATAATGTTACAAAAGATTTCTGTTTCAGATAAATGCTGTCCTTCTGAACTTTCTATTCATCAAAGAAACCTGAAAAAAATTCTACTAAGTTTTCAACATAATAATAATAAATGTTTTTTGAGAAGCAAATTAGAATGATTTCTGAAGGATCATGTGACTGGAGTAATGATGAAATCGCAGGAATAAATTACATTTTAAAATATATTCAAATAGAAATTAGTTATTTGACATAGTAAAAATATTTCAAAATTTGACTCTTTGCTGTACTTTGGATCAAATAAATACAGGCTTGCTGAGCAGAAGACATTTCTTTCACATTTATTTGATGAAATCAAAGCCTTCTGAAGTTTAATAATTAAATTAAGCTGTTGTTACGATTCCTGTTTTTACATTCCTAAGACTTCTTAAAATGATGATTAACACAATAAATTATAACTAATTTGTTATATTATTTAAAATGTTGAAGGCTTTTTACAATCTTAAATTTAATTAAAGTGATAATTTATACTTTAACACCCTCAGTTTTTTTTTCAATTCATACATATGCTCCTCAATACATTTTACACACATCTATTTTAGTTGCAAAATCATGTGTTAGCCACACACTCGCAAGCCTTGCTTAGTCTAATAAAAATGTGT
>NPDK01144939.1:2317-14049 GCA_013461565.1 Labeo gonius
ACTGAAGCTTCATTTAAACTGCATTTTGGAAGTTCAAACTCCATATCAGTCCATTATATGGAGAAAAATCCTGAAATTTTTTCCTCAAAACATAATTTCTTTAAAACTGAAGAAAGAAAGAAATGAACATCTTCGATGACAAGAGGGTGAGTACATTATCTGAAATGGATTCTCATTGTATAAGTATGTAATTGACATGATACATTCTTACCTGACTAATAAAATATTATATTTGATTCTATTTCTGTTATATTTGATCTTTCTGTATCCAGGATAGAACATAAGGCTCATGAATGAATGGAGAAGTAGGCACATCATTGGACACCTTTTGATTTCTGTTAAACACCAACTTTGCAACTTCTATTGAAATGACCTAACAAACTACACTTTTTGTTCTGAACAAGCAGTAGGCGGCTGATGTAAAGGTTAACCTTACACCCTCTGACACTTTGGGCCCTTAGCACCAAATGAGCATCATTTAAACACCACAGTCAACCTTATGGTCATTTCAAAGTTTATTGAACATGACAGTGAGTTCACTATACTTAAATGGCCTCCACAGTCACCAGATCCAATAGAGCACCTTGCGGATGAGGCGGAACAGGAGATTCACACCATGGATGTGCAGCTTACAAACCTGCAGCAAATGCATGATGCTGTCATGTCAATATGGACTATAATCTTGGAGGAATGTTTCCAGCACCTTGTTGAATCTATGCCACCAAAAATGTAGGCAGAATAAGACAGAAGGGGCTCATGTGTGTGAACCCTCAATCTCAGTTCAAAAAAAGGTGGATTATCCTCTTCAGGTGGGAATGAGTTGCTTCTTCCAGTGGAGAAGTTCAAGTATCTTGTTCACGAGTGAAGACAGGTCAGAAAGTGAGATCGATAGTTAGATGTCTACATACTTGCATTTATAAAATGTATAGTTCTGGTCCTTGCTCATGTTATTTTTGTTGCATTTGTATTAATATACTGTTAAAACTGCTCCATGCATTTCAACAAAACAAAACAAAATGAACTGTTTATTAATTAATGAAGTATGAGTGACCCCTGCTGGCATTTTGTATATGCCGTGTATGTGAACATAGAAAAAAAAAATCTAAAATAGTATGAAAAACTTACTAGCAAATCTATCTTAATGTAGCATTCATAATCTATGAAAAAATTGGTCTGATTACTTCTGCACAAAGTATGTATTAAATAAATTAAAAACTTCTCCTTATTTGGATCACATTCCTATTCCCTGAATAAATATACTGAATAAGTACCAAACACAGCAGGACGCCCCTCTGTCTGATTTCCATCTAAAACATCAACATCTTAATAAGCAGCCCTGCATACAGTGTTTTCAAATTTGTTTGAAATTTATTTCATTTGTTTTTAAATAATATTTTTTTCTCAAAACATGTAGTGAAACTCTGGAAAAAATAAATGTTTCAGGATTGCTGGTCTAATAATAAATTAATGATGGTGAATGATGAAGGTTTTGTTTGACTGTAAATTTTACTAGTGTTTAATTATGCAGGACTTTGGTTAGTATATTCTGGATTTATTTGGCAATTTAATTTGCTGTTGCTGTTTGTTATCACTACAGCAATCATTTTTTTTAAATATTCAAAGAATTATGATCTTATTATCTAATATAATCTAATTATTTAAGACTACGATCTTACATAATTAGATTATCATTGCTGTGTTCTGCTGTCACTGTCAGCCACAACATCAGCACCAGATCCTACAGCTCTGCCCACTCTTACCCAAACTCTAACCAGATGCACCTGTTCACACTCATTAACTACCCAGTTAAATACTCACCTAGTTCACCACCTCATTGTCTGGCCTCATTTTTCACGTCATTTCGAGATTTTTTGTTGCAGATGGTGCTCTCAGCTTTTGCAACCTCACCGCAGCAACCGGATGGATTGAACCAGCGCTGATCACTACCTGAGTGTCCCAACGGTTCACTGCCTGTCATCCCAAGCCCCACTGCAATCTCTGCCCGCTCTGGCACCATCATCGCCTCCAGTACCAGATACTGAACCCATGCAAATTGACTCATTCCATCTCTCACAAGCTGAACGTCAGCGCCAGATCAACAATCCCCTCTGCCTATACTTTAGTTCTGAGGAACATCTGATCCTAAGGTGTCCTGTGCATCCTCCTTATCAAGTGGTGAGTACCATCCAAATTCTGCCTATGATCACCAACATATCACATCCAGCTATATCAGTGATTACCTCTCATCATTCTATTTCAGCTCAGGCCCTCACTGACTCTGGTTCCGTGGCCAATTTCATATTCAGAAAACTCCTCAAAAGCCTCCACCTTAGGAGGATCACTTGTCCAGAGACCTTGAACATCCACTCCATCTTGGGTAAGCCACTGAGATGAGGAGTGCTCACCTATTGTAGCCCTATTCTCAAACTCTGTATAGGCTGTATACAAGAGGAGAAGACCTCAATCTTGATTAAGTCTTGGAGATCTTTGAGTGAATACGGTATACCAAAATTATCTTTGTATTCCTCAGAAACCAGTCATGGATCAGGCTCACGCTACCATATCCGTGAATTCGATCACCATTGAGAGCCCCATTTCCAGATACCCATGCTGAGATCCCCTGTGAGAAGCAGATGTTCCAAGATGTGTTCAGCAAGCAGTTGGCAACCAAATTACCACCTCACTGGCCATGGGACTGCATGATCGACCTGCTGCCTGGAGCCATCTTGCCCAGGGTAAAGTTTGCCTATTGTCTGTCCCGGAGCAGAAGGCCATGGAAGAGTACATTAACGCATTTCTATTATTCAAATCCGTTAAAGGATTGCTATGCCGCATTAATTAGGTCAACCAGAACCAGGAACACTTCCCATTACACCTGGTGTACTTATTAGATCGTAAGAAGAATGGCATGTACGGTAATATTAGTCTGTTTCATTTTTATTCCAAGGTCACCGCAGCCACCTGAATGCAGTCCGTATCCAGTCCAGCACCTAGAGACGACCTCTACAGCACTGAATGTCATAGTAGACCCAGAGACAGATCTCCAGTGAAGACCTCTTCACCTAGACCATGGGAACCAGATGAGTTCTCTGCACAATCTGACTTTGTTGCAGCTTGGAATTAAACTGCTGGTTTTGTCTGGCCAGAGAAGAACAAAGGAGTTTTGGTTCCTTCATCTCAGTTTTTTTCCTGCTCAAAACTGTAAAGCTGCTTTATGACACCATCAGGCCACTATAAATACAGGGTGATCCCTTATCAGCTGGCCAACTACCCTTCTGTGTTCCAGGGATTCATTGCCTGGTACCCTGGTTCACCCTAACCCAGATCTCCCATTTATCTTGGAAGTGGACACATCCACCAATGGGGAGCAGTTCTATCACAGCAGCAAGATGATCCTTCCAGACTCCATCCATGCACCCTCTAATCCAAGAAACTGTCCCCAGCAGAGCAGAATTATGACGTTGACAATCGTAAGCTTCTGGTGATCAAGCTAGCTAATGAAAAATAGAGTGAAAGACCCATTTGATCAAGTGATCACAGATCATAGTAATCTTTAAAACCTTGAAACTCATCTGCTCAATTCCCGTCAGGCCAGCTGGGTGCTATTCATCACCTGGTTAACTTTGATCTATTCTGAAAGTGCCCTTCATGGACTTCACACCTCTTTGGGACCTGGGCATCCAGGCAGCTGACAAACCCTCTCGTTCTCTGCAGCTGTTAGTGGTGACCCAGTATGATCCAGGATGTTGTACACAATGTGGGGAAAGGGCTGTTCCACCTGTGCCATCTCCAAGATGCCGTGACACTTTCCTGAGGGAAAGCTTCTGCCTCTGTCCATACTTCATAGACCCTGGTCCCATCTCAGAAAAAAACTTTGTCACTGACCTTCCGTCATTGGATACCTTCTGGGGGTGATGATATCTTTTGGTTATCATCCTGTGTCAAATGGGCAAGTGGTGCACAAGATCCAGCAGATCAGCTGCTACCTGTGATCATACTGCCACTGCCACAACCAGCAAAATGTGTGCCAAGAGAGTGGGCCTTCACGTACACTTGTGGAGTTACAATGGTCCACTAGTCCACCAGTCCACAGGGTGTCCCTTTCATCATTTTAGCTTTTAGAAGGGTGATCGCGAGCACCCTCTGTCCACCATTGGTGCGCATTTCTACTGAGCCAACACTGAGGCAAGCTCGGCATTACATCACGAAAGTGTGGACTCAGAGGAAAACTGTGGGGGTTTAGGGCAGGGTTCCTCAAATCTTGCCTTGGAGGGTCAATGCGCTGCAGAGTTTAGCTCCAACCCTGATGAAACCTACCTACCTGTGATTTTCTAATGATCCTGAAGACAGTGATTAGCTTGCTCAGGTGTGTTTGATAATGATTCTGGAGGAAAGTGGATCTTGTGGGCCAGATTTGAGGATCTTTGGGTTAGTGTGTGATTTGGTAGACATCCACCTGCAGAGGGCAGTAATAAGGCAGAAGAGCCAGACTGGTGCAAGAAGATCTGTAACTCTTGTATACAATCCTGGGTAGAAATGTCTGACTCTCTACCAGAGTTTGGAGCCTCCGGCTGCCCTGTCACAAGATGAGTCCCTGCTACATCAGGCCTTTTGCTATCCAGAGATAAATCAACATTGTCACTTCCTGCTTAAATTTACCACCATCTTACAAAATTTCACCCACCTTCTATTTTTCATTACTCAAACCTCACAGTGGTTCCCTTGTTTTTGGTGCAGCTGATGGACCTGCTCCAGTAGAATCCAACAAGGGGCTCACAAATGAATTTTTCTTAAAAGGATTTTCTGTGTAACTAATGCAAAGTACACAAACAATGCACATGACTAGATATACACAAGTTCAACAAACTGTTGCACATTAGGTCAAATAACAAGGGTTAGGTTTTCCACTGGTGGATGTTTAACTCAACTTTACATACTTTAACAAAATGGATAAATGTAAGCAGCTTTACAAAACTTGGGAAATATGTTTATTATATTTGATAGCTGAATATTACAGGGTTATATAAATGTCATGTGTCTGAAATATTGCAACCTGATCTCACATGAAAACATTTTATATTAGCGATTTTATGAGATGTGATTATGAATTCAATATGCAATTTTTTGATAAAAATGTAAGCATGAAGATTGACCCCTAAACATAACTGTCAATGAGATTATATGAATTCACAAAATTTGTGAAAAAAATGTTAGATTACTTACGAACTGCCATGAAATGCTTTGACCTTCTATAGATTCATTACCTGTCAAAGGCTTCATTTATAGAAGACAAGGGCATGATTCACAAAAACTAGGCATGATATTCATCAAACCTCAGTGTATTTCACACATGTGTTTCTGCATGTCATTGTGTTTTGTGTATTTTTGCACAGACTGGAGTGTGTTCTTGTGTCTTCATTCCATCAGCGTCGGCTGAAGCAAAAGCAATAACACATCTTTAGTGAAGCTGTTATTTCATACTTTTGAAAGCAATAGTTTAGTGTTTTTGGCACTTAGAATGAACTTTATAGCAAACATTAAGAGCAAACATACCTGATTCTTGTTCATGCAGGTCCCACAGAGACATCCGATCAGTCCGTTAATAACCTGTGCCAGTAAAAGCACAGCCTCCAGAGACCCGATGCTCAAGAGAATGGAGAACAGGACCACGTTCCACATCACCACATTGGGCGGCTGCACGCACACGGTCCATGATGTCTGGTTAAACAGGTAACTCTCTCTGAGAGGAGGAAAGTGAAGATGTGAAAGTGTCATTGTAAAAGAAAAAGTGAATACAGAGGATGTAGCGTGTACAAAGCATGTTATAAACAAGCCGCACAGTTTGGGGTTTTTACATATGAACAGTTTTTGCATTCATGAGAATGAGATTTTGTTTCTCCTGCATCATCACAGCTGCACATTACACATGGTGTATAGTGTACAAACAAGTAAACTTGTGCTTTTACTCTGCAGTGCTGTTTAGAAAGGGGTAGATGAAGATCCCGTCTCCTGTGTCACACAGAGGGCCGTCCTGCAGGCCGACGACAGAGACGATCATACAGTACAGAGCTCCAGCTACACCCAACACAGACATCAGCATGGACAGCATCATCTACAGCACACACACACTTCAGTCAAATTGCTGCTTTTTTGCCAGGGTCAAATGCAGCCTACTTGAAAAGTTTGTGTGATTTTGATGCTAATACAAATTAAATTACCATTAACAACTGAAATAAATGGCAGCCCTTCTATATCTGATGACACATTTAAGAACTTATTCTGATAAAATTCAAACATTAAATTAAGTTTGGTTGTTAAGTTTTCACATTGGCTGGTGCATGTATAACTGACTTCTTACTTCTTACACTGACTTCCTGCGTCGCTGTGCTTGTGTTTCTCTGCTGTCTCTACAGGTCATTCCTCAGCTCATTACTTCATGTCCATTCACTCATTTATTTGTTAATGATAACTAAGTTATTCGATTATAGGACAGACTGTGTGCTATTCTGGAAGAAGCGACTTATTTTTCAGTAATGTGTAATAATGTCTGCAGTATATGTTGTCCTCACCCCACATCTGTTTGCGCAGCAGCTGCCCTCGAGCCCAGCGGCCCTCATCACCGACGCCGGCAGAAACGCCTGCAGAATCGCACACAAACACACAGTCAGCGGACACACACTCGCTCGTCTCTCTGCCCTTCACAGTCTCTCAGTCTCACCAGCACTCCTCCTCCGATCACCCCGGGGAAGAACCAGATGTTCTCTGTGATCTCCTCGGTCCTCCACACCTCACCATTGGGAAAAAACAGCAGGATGTTTCCAACCAAGGCTAAGAGACCAAGTGGGAAGAGAAGGTCTGCGGTGCATTTAGCACATTTACCCGTACACATGATGACCAGATTTAGATTTTCACTTCACCTGTGGAAAGAGAAGTGTCTTGTATTTAAATCATAGTCATAAAGGCTGGCAGAGAAGATTAAGTTCATGTATGAATGATGAGCAACTTTTCCTAAATTATTAAGGCTTTTTAATTTTTTTTTTAGCCTACTGTAGGATCATTCAATTTACAAACTGCTGCTACCACAAACACCACAGTATTATATATTTTGCCTGTTCGCTTGAGTTCTGCTGTTCCACTTACCTCTACTCACTGACTTCAATGAGAAAGACAGTTCTTATATTTCTTGACAAGGCTGGTAATGTCCAGGTAGTTAGTGAGGCTTGGTGATGAGCAGTAAAGTGTTGAGTTTGATGAGAGGTAATGTTAGCAGAAGCATGTCTGACACACACAGCTATTTGTCCCTGCGGTCAATCACCCCGCTTTCAAATTACACAAAACTCACTATCAGTAACGGCCACTCTCCATGTGTGTTTGACTTACTGAGAGACTAACATTGAAATATAAGAGAACAAATCAAATTTATATCATTTTTGAAAGTGAAATTTTGAAATTGTCTTATTCTTAGATCTATGACATTTCTTAAATCAGATCATACCTACATAACTAATAAAATGTCTATATAATAGAAACATGTCATCAGTGAAATAAACATTACATTATTTCCTCCCGTGGTTATATTTTCAAATTTCAAATTCAAACACACAGAAATAAAGGTAAAGGCTCCTGCATTAATAAACATAACTCAGATGCCATTTAGAACACAAGCTTTATCCAAATAGTGCTTTATAGTTGCAGAAAAAAGTTTGTGAACCCTTTGGAATTTGATTTTTATTCCTGCATTGATTTCCCATAAAATGTGGTCTAGGTTACAATTATTGGATTGGCTCCAGAGATTGAGCAACCTGTCGCCGCCCTGGTGGCTGTGTCGTCGACCTGATGAGACCCTGTGAAGCAATGTGCGTTGCCCCAAAACTCAGTGTGGTCACACAGACACGTTACAAAAAAAATTGTATAGATGTTTTCACACTCGACTTTTAACCAGAAGGATGCTTTGCATTTTCGGTGTCCAGTGTTTCTAGTCAAATTAGCGTATATTCCGAGCTGATAATCTAATATTAAATCTATTAAAATGTTTTTAAAAAGCACATGGCTCCATAGCTCCATCACTTTGCAATGTTGCAATGATTTGTCAGTGCGTCACTCCTCAAAGTTTAATGAGTGTGTAGATGACACAAAGCTGTGGACCTTAGCTACATTAAAAACAGATGGCGGCTATTTGAATGGGTTCCTATGGAGACCGGAACAGAAGAGTATCCAATCAGAAGTTAGAATTCATAATGGTGGCACTCATCGTTTAGTCAGGAAAAAGGTCTATACAAGTCTACTGCATATATAATCAGAGAACACAATATGTCAACTACTCCTCGTCGCGACTAGCACACTCAAACTGGCAAATACCCATAGTTCTGCAATTCCTCCACATTGTCCTTTTGGCTATGGGTCATGACACCCAAGAACTGCTATGCTTCTGGCAGCCCACTGGCAGCGATGTTGTTACAAGTTTTGGGGATGCTGACCACTGCCACTTCTGTGATTCCACTTGGCTTGCTCTACCTCAGGCCTCTCCAGTGGTGGAACAACAGTTTGCAGTTAAATACTGGCAGACATGTTAAGTTGTCTCCAGGCTTTGACACAGTGGAATCGTATGGAGTTTCTGATCAGGTCAGGTGAGAAGTGGTCAGGACCAAAGTTTCCGTCATCGGGTGGGTGGCATCAGGGCATCACAGGGGTGTTTGTGGCCATTGGTCTCCAGCTCTGCCTAGTGACCACAATCACTGAGGGCAGTTCACCTCGTGGGATAGAGCAAAATGGTAGCAGGTGCTCTTTCAAGGGATCTTCTGCTCTTATTTTACTACTTACAACACTAAAACAAACATGACATTTTAGAGTAGAAAACTATAATAGTATTTAATGTATTCCAATAATATGTGTTTTATTTACAACTTAGAACATTCCTTTTTTACAGTGTAGAGCCCTCTTTCATTTTAAAGAGGGCCTATTGTGCAAAAATCACTTTTATAAGGCATTTGAACAGAGTTGTGTGGCCACAGTGTGTGAAAACAATCAGCCTATAATAGTAAAAATCCACCCACTCATTTTTTTATAATGCTAATAAATCATGAACAGTCTCTCTGAACAAGCAATTCCAGATTCTCCCTATGTACCTGCATTATCATTGGGAAAAATTCCTGCCCATTTGTGACAATCTCTGCCCTATTAGCAAAACATAGCCCTGAGTGAGAAGCAGCAGTCTGCTGATGCTGCCTTCACATGCAACCAGAATGATCATAAATGAGAATGTGGTACTTGAAAATTGCATATAAAAAAAGCAATGTGAAGTTGACCACTTCAATTTGTCAAGCTCACATTAACTTATAAAGTTAGTAATAGCATGCGATAGCACCATGAGACCGGCTATGTCAGGGTTTTTTATCGCGGCATACTCCCTGTCTGTGTAATTCATAAATACTCATTTATTATGCACACTACAATCAGATGACTGACTTTTAAATCAATACCGTTTTGAACATATAAGTCTGAACACCGCTACTGAGAGTTTCTGACATTTTCAGTGTATGAAATTGTTCTGTTTTGTTTTTGCCAGCTCTTGAAGCTTCGGCCTCTTCTGAAAAGGGAGCACCAGCACATTTGCATTTAAAGGGACAAACACAAAAATGGCTTGTTTTGGCTCATACCTAAAACAGGGTTTAATTTAACAAGCTATAACAATTGGGGCATTTTGAGCTAAAATGTCACATACACACTCTGGGGACATCAGAGGCTAATATTACATCTTGTAAAAGGGGACATAGTAGGTCACTTTTAATGCCCAGCAAACTGACAATCCTTTTGAGTTAATCCCAATTTTGAGCTGAGTATCACTGATTGTAGTGATTTTGGTCTGTGGCGTGTCCTATGGAAGGGAGCACTCCATGGGGTCGTGTGAATCGGGCAGGAGGTGGCAGTTGAAGGGCCAGTTCAGGCTGAACAAGTTGAGGGTTTGACTGCACTGCTGCTCAGCGGTGGAGCAGACAGATTGACAGGGCTGCAGAACTCCACTCTGAGCATTGCAGTGAGGAACAAACATGCCGCACACCAGCTGCCGGAAAGATTCAAAACAGCCAAACTCCATCAGCACCTGCAATCAAATCACAACACATTTCAGGGTTCAGAGCAGTTGCTCAGATATAAGTCATTGGGAAGCTACTTTTATTCTCACCCTGTACTTGTGCAGAATAGAAGCAGCTTCTCTTTGATCTGAAATAGACAGCCAGATGTTTGGAAAGGATGTGAGATTATAACTCAGACCTCTGCACATTTCAACCTGGATGGGCTCACAAGGTGAAGCTGAGAAATAAAGGCAAAAAAGAATGTGAGATGCAACCGAAAAAATAAATAAACTAAAACGGCTACTTTTGATCCTGGTATTTCAGCAGATACTGTCGATCTGGGATCCTCAAATCTGGCGAGATCCACTTTCCTGTAGAGTTTAGCTCTAACCATAATCAAACACACCTGAGCATGCTAATCAATGTCTTCAGGATCATTAGACAATCACAGGTAGGTGAGTTTGATCAGAGTTGGACCTAAACTCTGTAGCGCATTGACCCTCCAGGCCAAGATTTGAGGAACCCTGCTGTAGGGCCTCAGTTCAAGTGGTACATGAACCGATCATCTCTTCATATTTACTAGCTATAACAAGAAATAAACATGAATGAACAACAGAAGGTATCTTGTTTCAACCGCAAAAAGACGTCAGTACTTTTTCAAGATCAAGTCCACTGACAATAATCAATTGCACTCTCCTGTTTGTTTGTCAGACAAAATGGCAGATTCTGCATTATGATTGGTCCGACCGCCTGTCAATCAAACCCCAAGCGGAGGGTCAATAGTTTAGCGTTTAAAAAACAACAGTCTTTACAATTCGGACTGTGAACACAAAGCATGACAAACCAAATCAGTGAAGAAGAATAGTGGTCGAAAACGGGGACTGCCAGACACTAAGAGGGATGGTGTTCAAACAACACAGAACTAATATTTTAATATTCACTTTAATATTCACCTTGAAGAGCCTGTTTCCACAAAAACCAATCACACAAAACTTCACAAAGCCAACATCCATGCAAGAGCTGTAATAACCAAACTTCAAGCACAGATACCAATGCTAAAATGTGGAAAACATGGAGCAATTATCATAAAAACTGGACCACTGGAGCACCAAGATTAACTTCACCATCTGCCCTGGCCAGACAAATCACTTGGGGCTAGTTGCATAAAAGGTTTAGACTAGTCTTAAAAATTAGACATCTAATTTCTTTCTGTAAGACTGGTCAAAATTTTTAAAATTCGGTTACATAAAATCTTAAAGATTAGTCTAAGTTGAATCCAAAATATATGACTGATTACCCCTTAGTTAACTGCTAGTTGGTCAAACTAGTTCTTAAGACACTGTCTTAACATAGAGGGTAAGTTTATGCAACTGGCCCCTGATCTGAATATTATCAGACCGGCAGTTTTGGCGAGTGAGAAGCCAATTCCCTCTTTCAACATCTCTGAAGCAACTGTCAGATGTTCTGAATGGTGGTAAACACCTTAATAAAGAAATATTGCCAGGTGTTTGCATGTATTTAATACTATATTATAAAACTCTACATGTTGCACTGTTTACTTTGACAATTATAACTGTGCATGCAGTTATACTTAAAACATCAAGACAAATGACCAGTTATTTCCAAATTATGACTGTGTTTGTAACATTAAAAGTGAACCTC
>NPDK01145563.1:445-10575 GCA_013461565.1 Labeo gonius
ATGGGCCACTGCTGCGCTTTGTCACTAAAGCTTATCATTTGCATGTGTTTTTAAGCTTTACCAATATAAACATTCAAAAGTTTTTAAAGCATTCAAGCACAAGACGCCAAACAACTCAATGGAGTACTCGCTCAGTTGAGTTCTCTTTCAGGTTTTCCTGCGCTTGAACAGACAAAGACACCTCAGGTGTTTAAATATGCAAGCTCCCACACAGTGTGCACACAAAGAGCCACGTCTCACAGGCCTTGAATGCAAATTGAGTTTTGCCTCTTGTGCTTGAACAGACAAATGCATTCAAAATTATGTCAAAATACCCATCTTGGCAAGTATCCTTGAAAAACCGTTGGTTATGTATTGAGTGAACGTAAACAGTTGAGAAAGAAATCTATATCATTATATGAATGCATTCTCTCTTAAAGTGACCACGCCTTGTTTACTAGCTGCTGTCAGTGCCCTTATAGTATTAGTTACCTTCTAGAATAAAAATTTCTCAATAATCTACTCACCCACATTTCATTCAAAATGTTCATGTCTTTCGTTCTGCAGTCGCAAAAAAAACCCAGGATTTTTCTCCACATAGTGGACTTCAATGAGGGTTCAATGGGTTGAATGTCCAAATTGCAGTTTTAATGCAGTGAAATAATCAGCAATTTTCTAAAAAAAATTAAAATTTATATAATTTTTAACCACAAATGCTCATCTTGCACTAGCTCTGTGATGCGCGTGTGCATCTTCACGCATTACGTAATCACAATGGAAAGGTCACAGGCGGTTCCACCTATCCTGTCTGCTTGATTATATATGATTACATAATGTGTGAGGTCGAGCTAGTGCAAGATGAGCATTTGTGGTTAAAAAGTATATAATTATATATACTTATTCCTTGGTTGGGATTGTATAGAGTCCATTGAAACTGCAGTTTGGACCTTCAACCGTTGGTCCCCATTAAAGTCCACTATTTGGAGAAAAATCCTGGAATATTTTCCTCAAAAACCTTAAGAAAGTTTTTTGAGGAAACTTGTATTCTAGAAGTGAACTGTTTATCCAAGAAAATCAAAAGAGAGAGAAAATCAGTCACTGCTCAGAATTGCTTTGTGGTTTTAACAAGAATTAATCAATTTTTAATTTATACAGTAAAGACCATGCAATGATATTTTACATTTGATTATTCTGTTTCTGTACTTGAACACTTGCAAACTCAAACATTGTTTCATTTTTATCTTTGTTATATTTATTTATTTCAAACAGGGCCCACAGATACAACCTGCACCGGGGTCCTGCAAACCCCAGCTACGGCCCTATAGTGAAAAGTGTCATTTCAAATGTAATTTTCTGTGCAAATAGTGCCAATAGTTGAAGAATCACCCAAGTTCTGTACCAAAAAAGTTGTTCCTTGTGACTAAATTTTACTTGTTTCAGTGAAATGCGTTTTTGCAATTATTGCCACGTCATAGGTGAGAACACAGTGTCAAAATGGCGAGCGTATAACGGGAAACTGTTTTCCGGAAAGAACAAATTTCTTTGTCCCAGTCCTTAAAGCCCACTCTTACACCTACCCCAAGCTTAACCATACAGAGCTGCTGATTAGCTTGCTTTTTCACAACCAGTCAGGTGCTGAACACAAAAGAATATATTTTGGAGAATGTGGGTAACCAAACAGTTGCTAGTAGCAAGTATGGAATGTCAATGGATATCAGCAACTGTTTGGTTACCAACATTTTACGTAATATCTTTATCTGTACTTCAGAGTAAGTAAAGGATGACAGCATTTTCATTTTGGGGTGAACTACTGTTCTATTTGACAGGTTAGTCTTGGGTGCAGTGAGTAGGGGTGTTTAGGATTAAGGTCTTTGCTTTAACTAGACCTGAAAACAGCAGAGACAGTATCGTCAGACAGTTAAGTTGCAGGTATGTGTGTAAGATTGCAACTCAGGCAGTGGAGGCACGTGAACCCTCCACGGTCCATTGATGAGAGTGATGACGCACTCCATTTGAAAACCGTCTGCCTCACTGCGGGAAGAGTGCAGCGCTCTTCGAATGTGTGATTAGGGCTAAATGAGAGTGTGTGTGTGCACCCGCGCAAGTGTGCGACTTTGCATACGCAATTCATAAACTCTCCAAATGTCTGTGGCGCCGGAATCTGCCAAGAATGTGACTCAAATATCTCACATCTCCTCTCACTCCTCTCTGCATTTTATTCACCGTTTCACACACTATTTCAGCTCTGCTGATGTCTCTTGCAGTCTGTCTTTCTCTCTCTCCATCTCCCTTTCAAGTTTTAACGTCAGCCACTGTCTCTTTCCTCCATTTACGCAGGCCAAGAGTTTTACAGCACTCTTCGTACACTTTGAAAACACATCAAAACATATGAGATGAAAACCTGTCAGTGTGTTTAAAGGATGAATGGGAGTTGACGCATCAAATCAGCACTCCCTCCGCTTTTTATTTTCTTTCCGCAACAGATAGCCTTGCTGGTAATCATTACGGAGCACAACATTAAATGCTGGGCCTCCAACACAAATCGATTTTTGGGTTCATTATTGAACAGCACTGGGCTCTGAACACCTATAATTAAGACTGAAAGAGGGGAGAGATAAAGGTGACATGTTCACGTCAAGAAGAGCTTGAGAAAGTGAGGAAAATTGGAATACGAGAGAAAGGTGAGGGAGGGGTGAGAGAGGAGCTGATGACGACAAACCGAGCGGAAAGACCGAAAGAAGAGAAAGTGTGAAAAAAAAACGAATATGTAACAAAGCACAAGAGCTTTAAGCTCTGCTGAACTGCACGCTAGACAGAGATGTGCGAATATATTGAAATCATTGCTAATTTATACCGAATGAAACCCCAGCAGCAGCTAGAAATTAGAAATTTGTGCTCATAAGTTTATAATCATGTTTCATAGGGAGAAAATGCAATTTCAGCTGCATGTTTCTGCATTAATGCACTGAACAACACACCAAAGAGGTGTCTGTGTGTATGTGTCGATATGTACCAGTAACCATATTTATTTGACATTTCATTCTCATGGGGGCGATTAGCAACACTTCCAAACTCTTGCTGTGATGAGCAACTTCCGGTAAACTCATTCACTCACACACACAAATAAAAAACAGAGTAAGTCCCATTTCTTTCTTCCTCACACATATCCCCCATTCATGTGATTGAGTGACTCATTCTTCATCTAATATTCAGTGATATTGACGTGGTCGCCACCCCTCGATTGCAAGCCAACTCATTGTGTCTCATTGTTGAGTAGCATGGCCGACAGCCAATGAGCACGCAGATGGTGGGTGGGATGATGAAGGACTATTTGCGTAACTGTACTCCGTCCAATGGGGGCATCGAGATGCAGATGTCTTACATTCAAAGGCCTGATTCAAAAAATAGCCTCATGCATCATAATCATCCATATGCGGGTTACTCAGTTGGTTGATTAGTTGAGTAAACGAGTAATTGTAGTCTGTTAGAAACTACAGAAATTTGCATCACATTACATTGATATCTTCAATCCCCAATCAGTGCAAGTTGTAATGCACAAAGGCTGAAGATTGAGCATTGGATGGAAAACAAAACAGCCTGTTGGCTGTAGTTTTCATGGTAGATTTACTGTGGAATTGAGTGAAAATCACTTGAGCCTCTCACCGGGACTCACACTTATGTGTGTGTGTGTATGTATGCATACACGTTTTGTTAAGAACAGCCTGCTTTTGCACATGGTGGGAGACTGAAGCAAACTCTCTGCATCTTGCTGCTCTTTCAGTGTGAGCCATCTGCTAAAGACAGCACCGCTTTAGAAAGACAAAGAAAGGATTTCTGTATCAACAAGAACCAATTCAATACCACAGCTGGAGTGCTTTGTGAATACTTTTTCCAATAACATCATCATTTTGCATCTTTTTGTCAGCCTCAGGGGTGTGTTTGCTCGTGTTGGCCGGTGTGCACACGTCTTGCATACTCTGCAACTCTGAATTGAAGCTTTGAATGGTGGCCAGTGCGTTGCATGGTAACTGCATGTTATAGTGAATGATGTTGCCTTCAAAGAACTTTACAAGCGGTGAGGTGTAGAAAGTGTGTGTGTGTGTGTGTCTGTCTATTTGTCTGTCTGTCTGTATGTGTCAAGGGAGGTCAGACTGAGAAGAGATGCGAGGGAGAGAAGGCACATGCGAGATTCTACTGTAGTGTCGTTGCTGTTGGATGAAGATACAAAGAAAGTACGCCCACACCAGAGATGATTCGTATTCACAGATAAGCATTTATTCTTTTGTCATGCTTTCTGTCCATCACTTTGTGTTGTAGTGAAAAGATTGAACAGCTCATTCTTTCACATTCTTACATTCAGTTGCATACATTCTGGGTGAAAGGTATAACTAATGCTTTGGTCATCTGTGAGCAACCTCACAAACACGGTCACTCGAGAGCACCTTAAGGCAGTTTGACCTTACCCGTTCGGTTGAGATATACATTCACACATCATACAGACATTGTAAGACATAATCAAGTCAAGTCATGGTAACATCTGTGGGACAAAAAAGATCAGTGTTCTTTGTTCCAATACTGTTTTAGGGTGAAAACAAAACAGAATATTGCTCAAATTAACAGTAGATCAAACAATCTTTCCTTTTGTATTAAGGAACTTTAGATTACGTTTCTCTTATGAGCATATCCATCCTTTATCATCCATCTCTTCGCCTCTACCGCCCACATCCACCCCTGCTTTCAGTGCATTTCTTTTTCTCTTTCTCTCTCCTCTTGTCCTTGCCCTCTCTATTTGTTTTCCCTAAAGCATTTCAATTCTTTATTGCAGTTTGAAAGAGGAGGAAAAGGGAATAGGCAGCTACCACCAATGAAAAGCCATTGCCTTCAGCAAGCCCACCATGAGCAGTCCAGTCTGTATTTGGACCAATGGTAGACATTAATCTGCATGTCCACCAATCTGTCAGTAAGCACATTTTTCTGGTTTTTCACAGTAGTTAGTTCATTTCAAGAAACAGTCTTTCCATAGTGTCCTTCACGTATTGGATTCATTCCTAGTTTTAGCATTTTGCCAATTCTTTTTGGCCTAAAGATTGACTGGTTTGATTTAAAACCGATACTTTAAATGAGAAAGGATGGAGTTTGTTGGAATGTTCAGATAAATCAGATACATTTGAATTTGAAAAGAAGAGTAAACAAAGGTCTTAGAACAATTCAGGTAGTGTATTTTACAGTGAAGACTTAACATATTAACAGCATTTTGTAAGACATACAGTATAAAAAAAAGAAAAAGAACATTCACACATTCTCACGCCATTGACTGATCTTTCCATGCACTGACCATAGAAATAACATCACAGACGTTACTCACAGTGACATTCTTGGCCATTCAGAACAGTGACAAGCATAAGGCCTTTCATAGCGTTATTTACAGCTCCCTCTGCCAAGATGTCATATTTACACAAGTGATAATTGCTGTCATAGCTGGTGGGTGATGTAATGAACTCTTTCGCCTTCTCTTCTTGTGCGTGCTTTCTGTCTCTCCTGCGCGTGCTTTCTCTCTCTCTCTCTCTCTGTGCATACTAAATTGTAGCTGTATTGCAACACTTTCAAACTCATCACTCCATTGTGCTTTGTCTATCTTGCTTCGCTGCTGCACGCCGTTCCTTTTGTGCTTTTCGAGCCCTGAATGATTTTGAGTCCCTTCTGTTATGAATAGATGAACTATAACATTCGATCGCTGCGTTCCAAAGGGAATCAAAAGATTTGCTCGTTATGCTATTGTTACTAACTACTGTGAAATAATGGAGCTGGAAAGAGGGTGTCGTAGTGACATCACAAGCTATAATTACAACTATCATAGAAGCACTTAGAGTGGCTGAAAAATCTAAAAGCATACAAATATTGTACGTAAACCTAAGGTGGAAATTTCTATCCTCTGTCTGCACTGACTGTGACAGAGATGGCTTAGAATACACTTGTCCTCAAAAAATAAAGGACCGAGTATCTGCTTAACTAGCCAAGCCCTCTGAACAGCTTTCGTTACTTTCCATTAAGGGCCTGTACTGCCCAACGTTCCCTGCTTACCCACTGTATCCTAAATCAGTCTAGTGCCCTCTAGATACCAAGAACTAGAGGCTCAAACTGAACAGAACAAAGATACAGTTAAGGCTGATAGTAAACAGGAATCAAGGCATTGAAGAGTTAAATTGAGCAAACAGGGTTTTCTCTCCTCCAGAGAGGAGAAAAAATGAGGGGAGAGAGGGTTCTTCTGAGATAGATTCAGCCAAACAGAAGATGGATGCAGACAGTCAAGACAGACATGGAGAGTAGCAACAGGACAGAAGATGAGGAGCGAGAAGAAGAGGAAGATGGTGGCAGAGAGTCAAATTCAGGAGGGCACTCGAGCTCGAAGCAGCGCAGGGAGGTGATGCCTGCATCTTCGTTGCCATAGTTGGCCCAGTACTCTTCTGGGTCAAGCTTGGGGAGAAGAGCCTCTTCCTCTCCGAGCTCATACTTTGTGGATGAAGATGTGATTGAGGGATACTGGGACTTGAAGGGGTACGCCTTGGTCTCGGAGGTCTTCTCGAAGATGCCCTTGGAAGTGCTGACGGGCTTGTGCTTGGAGAACCACCAGCGGGTCTTGGTGCTGAAGGTGGTGGTGGTGGTGCCAGAGAGGGAGCCGGGGTCGGGAAGTGGGCACAGGGCGAAATCCATCTCTCTGAGGAAGCGCAGATCCTCTCCACGACGAGAAGCAGGAGAAGCGCACAGAACCTCGGAGCTGGAGACGCGGACACCTCTGAAGAACTCCCACAGGGGACGAGCCTCGCAGCCGCAGGCCCAGGGGTTGTTGTTCAGCCGCAGGAACTCGATGGAGGAGATGTCACGCATGGCCTGACCGGGCAGCTCAGCCAGGGAGTTATTGAAGAGGAAGAGCATGGTCAGACGGCCCAGGTCGCGGAAAGCGCGGCGATTGACCTGACGGATCCTGTTGTCGTGCACCAGGAGACGGTCGAGGTTGACCAGGCCACGGAACACGTTCTCAGACAGAGTGCGGATGCGGTTGCCGTGCAGGAAGAGCTGGCTGAGGTTGATCAGGTCAGCGAAGAGATCGTCCTGGATGAAGTGGAGCTGGTTCTCCTGCAGGTAGAGGAACTGCAGGCTGTAGAGCTTGTGGAAGATGTCATGGGGAAGGGCGGCCAGCCGGCAACGGTGCATGTGGAGGCTCTGGAGCTTCTCTAGGCCACGGAAAGCTCCACCCTCAAGCCTGTGCAGGTGAGGGTTGTCACCCAGATCGAGCTCCTCCAGATCGCGCAGCTCGCTGAATGCACCGGCCTCAATCCAGGTGATGTTGTTGGAGAAGAGCCACAAAACCTGGTATGTGATGAAGGGGAAGGTAGAGGAAGGAAAGGGTAATGAGGTGAAAATATTGAGAAGGAATACAAAATTAGTAAATGAGACATTTAAATGTATATTTGCAAATGTAAATATTAAATGTTCTATTCTGTACCACACATAGAGTCTATAACACCTCCTCACCTGTGTGCCAAAAGCAAAAGACCCCACTCTCAGTTCAGTGATGCGGTTGTTCTGCAGAAAAACGCGCTGGGATTCGTAGGGCATGCCGTGGGGCACAATAGTGAAGTTCTGCGCCTGGCAGCTCACTGTCATGGGGGTCGGGTAACACACGCACCGGTGAGGGCAGCTCTGAGCAGGCACGGGTTTCACCACGACCAGCCAGACAACCAGCCAGAGCGAGAGAGCGCCTGGTGGAAAGAGAGGAGCGCGTCACATCACAAAGTCTCAGTAGCTAAAGCGCAAGCTTCCATTTTGGAGAGCTCTGTAAGTCTCATCTTGTATACATTTAAACTAAACATACATTCATTCATGATAACAAAAAGTTGATGCTGAAAAATTCACAATTTTAAAACGAATTTCTACGAGCACACTATTATGTTTTTATCATTATAACAATATATCGGTTTTCATCCATTTACGTTGTGACAATTTTTCTTATAAACACATCATTTTAGAACCTTCAGTTCATAAGTATTTCGTTTTAAAGTGTTCAGAAAAAAGTGCGATTTAACATATCACTGCAGGTTTTAACTTATAAACTTTAAGTAGTAGTTTAGCATGTACCGCTCCGAACATTATTCTCTTGATCTCTTTGAATTTAAATGTAATTAGTTTAGCATTAAACTTAAGTAACATTAAATTTAACATTACACTTTTAACTATATGCATACATTTGGTAGGACTTGTGTGAATAAAAGCACTAAAACATCAATGCAAAACATTTTACGCATCAAGCACAAAATATATTTTCTAACCATCTAGCTGCGTAAAACCAAGCATTCTCGAAAGCCAGTTTGATAATATTCTAAATCTTCACATAGTTTTAAATGCATTCAATTCCATTACTTAGAATACTAAGTTCAGCATTTCAAAAGCACATTCACAATAAAGATAACCAGAGAAGAAGCAAAAACTCACTCTTAAAGTTGTGCGCAAAGGAGCTGCGTTGGCTCCGCGTAAAAGTTGATGTTTCCATTCCGAACCAAAGCCGAGAGCGAGTTAGCCTGAGGAGTTTAGCGACTGATTCCCTGCTATCTCCGCTGATGCTCTGGTTCCCGAGTCGGAGCGACTGAGAGAGTGCCGAATGATGGGTCCCGGGCCCAATTTATACCCGAGCGCAGCGCGCGCCTACGGCTGTGGGCACCACGGAATCTCTCCTACGTCACCAGTCGGGTCAAGCCCAAGCGAGGGTGGCAAACGGAAAAGGCGGCGCGGAGAGAGGAGGGGAGGGCTCTCGCGTACCAGTTTGGACAGAGGGAAGTCAGACGTCTTAGCTCAGAGTTACGATTGTGGAGACGTAGTTGGGAAAGGGCGGGGGAGCGCAGGCACGGCGCCCGGTAATGACTGAGCTGAGAGCATGCGAGGAGGAGCGCACGAGGCACATGAAACAGGCACACAGCTCGTTTCTTGGCTCTGCATATGCGTCCCTTTGGATTATCTTGTCCTCCGCATTATTAATGAGACGCCTGAATGAAAAACGCATTGTGTACAGGGGAGACTTTAGGCTCTAGGGACACAAGTCATGACTTCAAATATAGAATTATGAAGCTTTAACACTGAGATAATCGTTAAGGGGTTTGATAATGGGTGACTAAAGAATGCAATTACTGTCACTTGCGGCTGGAAGGAGAGATAAACCAATACCAAATTTGGTCTTATAGCATCTCCTTTTTGGGCAGCTTCCTGGAATAAGATCAACCATAAGCCATTTTCCTTTGAATGTGTTGTTTACGCCCAAGCTTTTTGCGTTGTAGGTATAGACTGCATTTGCAACACTAGAGGAGGTTCACAGAGAATCATTAAAACAGATAGTTATATATTTTATGACATTGCTTTAAAAGTGCTTCTTGACATACAGCACCATTTCTTTATAACATCCATGTACAGTTGAAGGCAAAAGTTTAAAGACACCTCGCAGAATTAGCTTTTTTATCAAAATAAGAGGGATCATACAAAATGCATGTTATTTTTTACTTAGTACTGACCTGAATAAGATATTTCACATAAAAGATGTTTTTGTATAGTCCACAAGAGAAAATAATAATAGCTAAATTTATTAAAAAAAAGACCCCGTTCAAAAGTTTACATACACTTGATTCGAATACTGTGTTATTACCTGAATGATCCACAGCTATGTTTTTTTGTTGTTGTTGTTTTTTATAGTTGTTCATGAGTCCCTTGTTTGCCCTGAACAGTTAAACTGCCTGCTTTTCTTCAGAAAAATCCTTCACGTGCCCCAAATTCTTTGTTTTGTTTTTTTGTGTTTTGTACACACATTTTTGTGTATTGTGTAACCCTTTCCAACGATGACTGTATGATTTTCAGATCCATTCATATTGAGAACAACAGAGGGATTCAAATTATTTTGTGTTCTGGGAAACATGTAAATATCTTCTGTAGCGTCTGAAGGGCAGTACTAAATGAAAAAAATATGATATTTTGAGAAAATAAGAAAAATGTACACATCTTTGTTCTGTTCAAAAGTTTACACTCCTGGCTCTTATGCATTGTTTTTTCTTTTCTAGCATCAGTGAGCGTTTGAACCTTCTGTAATAGTTGCACATGAGTCCCTCAGTTGT
>NPDK01145840.1:0-13491 GCA_013461565.1 Labeo gonius
TTTTTGCTGAATGCTCGTTCATTCACGTGTGGTGTCAAACTTCTCGACGTCATAGTGATAATAAAACGAAGCGCGAAAGCAGAATGTTCGAGCCGCGTGCTGACCTGACCCAAGCTGTTTGTTTACCACGTGCTTCTCTTACACAAAGTAAACACAATAGTAATCTGTGCACTTCATTATGAACTCCAGCGGTGGGGAATGTTTAGTTATGGTACACCGAAACTTGATATAAGCCTTGCGATATTTGACATTAGATACTTTAATTGCTATATCATATGGGTCTTACGTTTTTTAAACTTAGTTTAAGTCATGGTTTTCATGGTATGTCCATGCTACTATGCCTAATTTGGTGACTGTCTAGATGAATTTGTGCCAAAACATAGTAGAGTTTCACTGACCACTTTGCTGCCCTACATATGCACAATTATAACGTGTTATTACTTGTATTTAACGATATTTTACTTAAGATGCTGTATCCTAATGAACCATTTTGATTCTTGGCCTTCCACTGATTTACAGTACGTTTTTAGGTTTATTGACAGTGTACTTCTAAAGTGCACGTGTAAACTTATCCAAACCGTATTCTTCTTAATTTGTCATGACAAGAACATTAATTTACTTCAGTTGCATCCCTCACTTCTTCAAGCAGGCAGGTCTGGTCTCTGGTGTAATACATCAAACTTGTGCATGCTGTTTTTTAGTGTAGCTGGCTGAACGTCATGTACGGCACGTAATAAGAACTAATCAGGAACTTGTTTTTGTGCACAATGTCCAGAGATGTCAGTTTGCCTTATGCCATCCTGGCTGCTTGGTATTAGACAATGAAAATAAAAGCCCCCTATGGTGTAGAGGTCAACAGTGTGACCCTATGTGGAGCAGCGCTCAAAAACTATAAACATTTGCCTACAGCTCGCTGTTAAAAGCAGTTTATTCACGGGCAACTGACCCTCAAATCCACATGTTTTTGCTATGCGTTCAGATACATCCAGATTTATTTCAACATGCCGAAAGTGGTCATTTCTGATGTTTATGTTTTGTAATAATGTACAAAATGCTTGTATGATACTGTATGCTTATGACTGACATACATTCAGCTTTTGCTAACATATTTTTGAGGTAACTTTACATGCAAATGAGCTGTTGAACCTAGCCTGTTTTTGACTTGTCCACGATGCTTATGAATAGTCTTACACATGCCAGATATGACTCATGAGTCATTTGTGGTAAGTGTAGTCATTTCTGATTATTCCAAATTATTTTTTCTTTTGATAAGACTGGAAATTGTATTATTCAGGTAGAATATGAACGCATCCTAGATGGTGAGGCGATTCGTCATCAGCTGGATTTGCATGTTTGTTCCCCTCAATACTCTTTTGTAAAAAAAGAAAAGGATTATGTAAGTTTCAAAGACACAGATTTGAATTAGTCATCATGTTTTGCAGGCTCCTGAATTCTGAATCCAGCCTAAAATCCACAAAGATGCTATATCTGCCAGTGTAAGTCTTAATATAATGCTTTACAACATTGTTGTCTGGTCATTTAAAGGAAGAGTTCACCCGAAAATGAGTATTTTATGACAAATTACTCTCCATCAGACCACCCAACGTGTAGATTTTGATGTAGAGATGTTTTTTCAATATACCATGATTTTTAGAAATGTAGCATCACTTGTTCACCAATCGATCCTTTGCAGTGAACGGGTGCCGTCAGAATAAGAGTCCAAATTAAAAACATCACAAAAATCAACACAACTCCAGTGAACGTCTTGTGGCGTGAAAAGCTGAGTGTAAGAAACCTGAGTTGGTGTTTTAACCAATCCGTTTATTTGGTGTTTCAAGATGTTTTAACTTCAAACAGTCACTTCTGGACAAAGTACAAGTCCATAATCCACAATAAGGCTTCCTCCAGGGGAAAATCCTCTCATATTCAAATCCACTGACATATTTGTTTACAACTGTTTTCACTTGTAAACAGTGCTTGATATGTGTATATTTCTCTCCTGACAAGACAACTTTATCAGTGAAGAAACCAATGTTATGGACAGAGGACTCTGTATTCTAGCCAGAAGCAATGGTTTAAAGTTTAACATGTCTTAATGATGGATTTGAAAAAAACTTACAGCTCAATGTCACAAGATGTGAATTGAGTTGTATGGATTGCTTGCGGATCATTGTCATGTTATTATCAGCTGTTTCTGACAACACCCAATCACTGCAGAGAATCCACTTGTGAGCAAGTGAAGTAATGCTAAATTTATCCAAATCTGTTCCAAAGAGGAAACAAACTCATCTACATCTTAAATGGCCTTAGGGTGAGTCAGTTTCCAGCTATTTTTCTTTCATGAATGAACTACTCCTTTAAAGGTAATTGATTAGCCAAATGCAGACATTAGACATTCTCCATATATTTGGAAAGAATAAAACTGTCCCTTGTATGATTGATCATTCACCTGAGTTCGCTCACCCTCATGATGTCGTGTCATCAACAGCTTGTAAGTCTCTTTAATGAACAGTTGCTATGGTATTTCCGGTATCTGGAGTTTTTATAGACACATTGAAAGAAAATCACTCTGTGCTGTTTTAGAAACACTGATTCTGTGGCAAAAGATACTTGTGTAATACTAATACTGTAGCAAAGTATTATTGTGTGCTTATGTGTGTACAGTATATACATGGCCACATGATGAACAGAAGATGAGAAATAAGACAAAAAGAAAGACAGCCAAGAAGAAATACAGAGTTGTTTATGAGGGCCCTGTGGGAAATGTTGGCTGAGAGGGTAAATTAGGGGCAACAGCTGCTGGTGTCACTTCTACAACTTGTTTGTTCCATCTCATGTTACTGTTTAAGCTCACAAGACAGGACACTTGCCCTCTTACGTACATTTTGGATTATTAAACCACTCATCAAAGTGACCACACATCTGTTCTCAGATCATTATAACAAGCCAGCTTGCACTCTCAGCACAGCTGAGCATTGGAGAGAATTATTGCAAGATAAGCTATTTGATGGCATGCACAGTGTTCATCGTTATTCTGGACCTATAAATCACATCTTCTCTCTTCCAGTGCTTAGTCTGCAATGTGTATTCCCATTCACCCAGAAATGAAAATTCTGTCATTTGTTCAGCCTCATGTTGTTCCAAACCCATATGACATTTTTGCTTTCGTGGAATACAGAAAGACAACATTTCTCCTTTTGTGTTCCTCAATAGATATAAAGTCATATGGATTTGGCTCCTCTTCTCTGTCCTGTCTAATCCTTCACCTGCAGCTCTGCTTCTACTTAAAGTGGATTAATTAGCTGGTGGAGTAACACCATTGCCCTGGACTGAACAGTGTATTACTCTCACTGCCCACACACTGTGCCAAGACGATTTTTTTATACTAATCTTTGATGATTTAGATCATGGCTGCACTGATACAAGGTTGCTTACTTATCATGCACAAACTTAAAGTCTGAAGATGCAGTAGAAGGTGTAGACTACAAGATTTGCATTTGTTTAGAAAAAAACAAACCATCTATCAGGACTTTTTTGCAGAACTATGACCTCTAGAATCCTACTTTTTATATTATGGTTAAAACATATTTAATAAATGTTGGGGTTGGGTAAAAAATATTGATTTCTCATTTTTAATAGATTCAGTTTTTACGAAACAATATGGATTCTCAAATCCCAAAACTCGATTAGTCAAGCCTGTTTTCAGTGAAAGGAACATTGTAGCGCACCTCTTATCCAATAAATTGCAATAATCTTTGTGCTTTGTTATTTTTTATATGAAACTAAGTTTCAGATATATTACAGTATTCAAACAACAAATGCCATTTTGGCACTGCTTATTGTGGAGTGACAGATAGCGCCTCAGTTCAAGAGAAGCGGCCACACGAAGTGCACATGAACTGATTGTCTTATCCACTTTAATACCAGTTTCAGCTCAAAATAAACATGAATAAACATCCAAAGGTATGTTAAAAGAAAGAGTAGAACTTACCAAAATCTGTAAGCTGTCTCATGTAATTCCTTAATCAGTGTTTCAACCCGTGTTTAGCACGGGTATATTTGTAGCAATAGCCAAAAATACGTTGTGTGGGTCAAAATTATTGATTTTTTCTTTTATGACAAAAATCATTAGGATATTAAGCAAAGATCATTAAGATTAAGACATTTATTAAATTATTAAGATATTTTGTAAATTTTCTTACCATATATATCAAAACATATTTTTTGATTAGTAATATTAATTGCTTGGACAACTTTAAAGGTGACTTTCTCAATTTTTTATTTATTTTTATTTTTTGCACCCTCAGAATGCAATTTTTTAAAATAGTTGTATTCTCAAATCCTAACAAACCATACATCAATTAAACGCTTATTTGTTCAGCTTTCAAAAAATGTACCTTATGACGGGTTTTGTGGTCCAGGGTCACAAATGTGACATAACGTCACATTTACCTCAGAAAAAAAAAAACATATTTGGTGATCATTAACTCAGATGATGAGCAATTTGCTAAATATATGTACCATATAACATATTCATTGCTGTTGTTCCAATATTTAATTTGTTTAAATAAGTCTGTCAAGTTTTTATGACAGCCACCCTTTAGATGTTTATATTTCACAAAAATGAATTGGAGTAGAAACATAGTAATGTAATTGTATTAGTATTATAACTTTATTAGTATACAAAATTAACTGAGTGTAATTTAGGTGTTTGTATATAAATCAGTTAATTCAACACGTTCTTACTCCCAACTCGTCACATATTGACGGTTAGTCAGGACACTTCGGCTTCGCTTTTTGACATGCAGCGTACCCCCTTAGCATGATTTTTGGATGTGCAGGGTCCTGCATTGCTTTAAATAACCCTTTAGTGTCAATATGTGGATGAGAAAGGCTTTAGATCATTTTCGTCATTTTCGTCGAATGCCATTGTCTCTTGTGACTCTTGTGACTCTTGTTGTGACATTGGCTCTTAAAAACGTATTATATACTCGATTATTTGCATAAAAGTATATATATATCTATATAGATATAGATATAAATAGACTTTTTTATGTGTATATATATATAGATATAGATAAACTATATATAGACTTGCAATGCAACACGACTTGTTTGTAATACTTTTATTATGCTTTTTTATGGTCCGTTTTTGCGGTAAATACCTGTGACTGTCATTGTACTTTTATTTGTCTATAATGTGTTTTATATTGTTTAAAAGTGGGTAGGTTTAGGGTAGGGGTGGGGTTATGTGCTCCAATGAAAGTGTTTATTTATACAGAATGATTTCTACTTTTAGAAATGCAAACAAACCATTAAATTAAGGCAAGCAACTGAAAGCAATGGAGTACCCTCCACATCAAAAAGTGATGCTAAAGGTAAAAAAGCAAAACATGTTGGTTAGTTTTAACCTTCCATATTATAGTAATGTAGTACCATGTATATTTTACAGCATTAGTTGAGTACCTGTGCCTGATATATATCCAAAATAATCCATATCGAATCGATTTGGAATCAGTTTGAATTGCAAGCTTTTGATTCAAAATCAAATCAGATTGTGAAATTAGTGTCGAAACCCAGCCCTGCTAAATATGGTTTTGGATCTGTGAAAATGCACGTAACATTTACAACTATTTATTCATCAAACCCATAAAGCCTTGACAGATAAGATAAACTACCGTTTATAGGTTTGAGTTGGTACATTAAAAAAAAAAATTGTTTTGAAAGAAGTCTTTTGATCAAGGTTGAGCAAAAACAGTAATATAGTCAAGTATTCTTACATTTTAACAAAACCATTTAAATTGTAATTTATTCCTGTAATGGCAAAGTTGAATTTTCAGCATCATTACTGCAGTCTTCATTGTCACATGATCCTTCAGAAATCAATCTAATATGCTGATTTGATGCTTAAGAAACATTTCTTATTGTTAACAATGTTGAAAACAGCTGTGCTGCATAATATTTTTTGTGAAAACCATGATTAATTTTTTTTTCTTTACTGTCAGCTTTGATTAACTGATTGTGTCCTTGCTGATATAAAAGTAAAATATAAAGATAAAAATATGAATTTCTTTAAAAAAATCTTACTGATTCCTGACTTTTGAATGGTAGTATGTTGTTACTAGTTGACAAAGCTTTCTTTTACAATGTTTACATTAATGCACTTAGTAAGTTGCACAAATTGTATAGTATTCTTAATTTTTCAGAGTATGAAACTTCAGGGTAACTTGATCAGTCTTAATGTGTATTTGTGAGTGTTCAAGTGATTTTTTAAAGCTAAATTGTGAATTGATTTGGACTCTTCAAGTTAAAATTTTTCAAAAAATTGCCATTATTTAAGACTGACTAGGGGAAAAGTACTGAAAGAGCAGATTTACTCATCGCACTGATAAGAAAATTGTTTATTTATGCAGATGTTGGCAAAGTCACTGTCTGATACTATCTATTATTCTCCCAGCTGAAGTAAAGCCTTGAAAGCAAGCTTTGTAATATCGGTTTATTTTCAGGGCATTCTAGTTTTTTTTGTTTGTTTGTTTGTTTTGGCCCATAACTATAAGTAACTGATACTGTTGACGTTTCTGCATGACCATCACATCTCGTTAGGTATTATATGCAAGATGAAATAACAAACTGGTGACTGCATATTCTCTCTAACCTGGCACCGACGCTGTCAGGACCCACACCACTCCCCTTAGGAAGCTGGAGGCCCTCTAGTTTTGTTGTAATATTAAGTTTCAAATGTGCAACTGGGATAGCCAGGCTCAAGGCTCAGTGGAAATTTCCACTTCAGATTCAGACAGCAGCCTTTGTTCTGGTGCAGGGGCTCGACACAAGTTGCTAGAAATTGGCTTGGGACTCTGTTGCGAAAGAGTGCAAACAGACAGCTTTTTCCCGACATGGAGAAAAAAATAGACCAAAAACGATAATGATTAAAAAAGAAAACAAAAAAATCAACCTCTGGTATAGCATGTTCCTGTTTTAAAGGGCTCCAGTGAATAGAAGGATATTGAGCAATTCAAACTTTTCCATCCATTAATGGTCAGTTGACTGTACTTTCTTTTTTTTTTTTTTAGAAACTCAGAATCATGTGCATTGCGTAAAAATGCTTTGCCTTGCAACGCCTCTGTTTACTGACAGTCATCAGGAATACTAATTATCCAAACTAATTTCCGTAATATAGCCCTATTGATCATGTTTAGAGTCCAACCGGCTGTAAAAAGAGAACGATTAACTAACAATGTTAGGTGGGGAGTAACGTTTGCTGCTCAGTGGGGGCATGTTGACAGTAAAAACACAGTTTTACTGTTCTAAGCCTTGAGATATTGAGCTCCTCCTTTGAGAGGGAGAGCTGGGGGGTAACAACTACCCTCCCTATGATGGAAGATTACCAGAAGTACCCAGCAAGGAGTCTTCTTTCAGCTTGATAGTGTTCCTATGGATAAATAACAGTTTTAACTTACAAGCAAATGTAGGTTAAGTGTGCCTTCATGAGTGTGTCATGTTGATTTTTATGATGGTTACCCACAAGTGGTGTACAGAGGTCGAAGGGTGGTGTCAGTATGAGTAGTAGAGTTATTTTTGTCTTGTTTTTTTGAATGAAAAGCTGAATAAACACTTTAGGTAAGGACAAATTACATAGTTTGTCTCTGTTCCAAAACCTAGTAATCTAATGTCTCCCTATCCAGACAACGTTTTACATCATTACAGATACTCTTGTCTTGACAACAGTGTATTAACTTCTCAGAGAAGTAATTTTTGGCAAGATCTAAGAATCACATGTATCCTTTGTGGGGAAAGCAATACCAAAATGCACTCTTCTCTCCAAAACTGTCTACATAATGTTTAGGTGACTGAAATAGACAGGGAAGATATTGAAGTTAATCTTTGCTCTCCAGCTGTCCATGTTTTATAATCATGACACCATCTTTATTGCATTTTAGTATTGGTTTCTTTGATTGAAGTTTTAGCATTTGCAGCTCTTTCATGGATTTTGGCTCTTCCCTATGGTCAGTTTTTGTAGACACAGGGTCAAAGTAGTTCTGCAGTTTGTTTAGACAATGTTTGTTTGGACCTTATTTCTGATGGTCACTGTTATTCACTTTCAGTTTTCATTCAGTATTCTTCTTTGAATGTTACACATTCATAATTGTCTGTTAAAAGTCTGTTGTTCTTAAAACACCAGACAACTGGGCGGTTAAGGTTACAGACACTTTTGCTAAACAGACTCCTGATTTGTCCTTTCTGGACGTCTGACAAGTTACCCATTGCTTGTAACTAACCACTGCTGAACAAAATGTATACTACACTGATATACAAACTAGAGAAAATAGACAGTGGAAAGATAAATAAAAGTTAATCACAATTATGTATTCACATTATTTCATCCAACCCCTCTATTTTGCCTGTCAGCATTGATAAGCAGCATGCTGATGTCAGACTCTATTGCTATCCATTGTGAGTTGAATGTTTTCTGTGTACTACATGTGAAGAGCGCTTTTTGTGTGACTGACAGAGTGTGTAGGGTGGTTTCATGACAGTTATGATGCTCTCTTAGAAGGACAACTGTAATAATGTTTGCATGTCCATTTTAATGTCATTCATATTTAATGTGTTTGGGGCCACTCAGTGGATGTGTGAAATATCTCTGCATTATTGTGTCTCACTGAGTCTTTAGCTGCCAGACAACATAAGAGAGGTCATCATAAAGGTGTGTGCTGATGGTCTGCTTCACTGAGTTTCACAACATCCCTATGCAAACACTTTAGCAATCAGGATTGCACACAGAGTGTGTAATTATAGCTCTCTTTACTGCAATAAATGCTTCCTTTTGTGTCTGTACTAAGTGTCAAAGTGAGACATGACTCATGAGTGAATGTGAAAGTGACATTGAATGTTAAAAAGTTGCATTCCCTTAGTGGATATGGAGAATTGTCTTGGTGGCCAAAAGACAGAGTTTCTTTTCTTTTCCATAAAAACAGAGGTGCTTTTCTTTTAACCTCAGAGGGATTTTTTACTTTTACTGGTAACAGAAATGGGCATTTCCAGCTTTTATAGCCATGATGACTTTGTTCAAATTGAAGACATTTCCAGAAGACAGTAATATGAGGGTAGTCAAACATAAATTATATCAGCTTTGGATTTGTCAGTTATATCATACTTTTTTCTTGCAAAGTATGAACGTGGTTGGTGTGGCCTGCTGGTTACAAGTCTAGACTGGTAACTAAAAAGATTGTGGGTTTGAAACTTAAAAATACGTCTGAAACATGAGTATTGTAACTTAGTTTGAATAAATAATCTGCTAAATGACAACAACTTTCAATTTCACATTTCATTGCAGTCCGGAAAGTGTCAGAACCATAATTTATAACACAAGCGTGCATTGCATTCTCAGCTTTAGTGGGTGCTATATTGGACAAAATTGTGTAAACTGTAGTCTTCTACAGTCAGTTTTGTTTTTTTAGGTTAACTACCATCATAGTCAAGCAATAGTTTGAACAGAATCTTGCATAGCAAGTTCATTAAAGTTTGTTACCTACATAAATAATTGTTAGCCGGCTGAATAATTGTTATTAGGTTAACTAGCTATTTAAATAATAGTGTTCTGTTTTAAGACACAGGCATTTAAATACTGAAGTTTTGTACTGCCTCGGTAATGTAGTATCCAGGCATTAAATGAAAGTTTCTCGGGTTATCAAAAAGCAGTATGTAAATTCTAAACCCTGTGCCACATTTCAAGTTGGAGGCCTCTTCAGTTCAAAGTCTGAAAGGAAGCTGTAGCTTAACACTAGTTTATTTTAAAAAGTGGTTTTAAATAAACTAGTGTTAAGCTACAGCTTCTTAAGTGAACCTTACATATGTTTTCCCCAGATGGATGTCATGGGTGCTTTGAAAGCCTCACTATGCAGATTTAGCATTGGCTTACCCATTGTAATTTGCTATGGTGAATGATGACTACATATATATTTGACACTAAATCTGTATTAACTTTAACAGGGAGAACTCAATATATATGATGTACATTATGCACTTCATTTTTCCCAGTCTGCTGGTGGGTTGTTTCCCTTGGGAAGATCGTTTGGCAGTTAATCAGGCATTTCCTCTGTTGTCTGGTATACTGTCAGTGTTTATATTGTTCACATCAGGTCACAGTAGGTGTTGGATTGCAATTAGAGCTTAGCTAATGCACATAAATTGGAATGTGACATTGTGCCCGATGATCTTGTTATGTAATAATGTAATTTTTTGGATGTATATATATATATATAGAGAGAGAGAGAGAGAGAGAGAGAGAGAGTGATAGGGCATAGAAAGACAAGAATATTGCAACAGTATGTACTAAGAGTTAAAGCTCAATTCAGTTACTGTCACTTACAAATAGATTTCAAGTGTTCTTTCAAAGGTTATACTTTCACAGCATTTATTTGAACAGTGGTAATTTTTACATATAGTAATGTATTTTGAACATTTTAAGTTGTATCAGTTAATGAACTATGAATGATCATGAATTATTTACGGACAATAGTATATTTATAAATTAATGCTAAATTCTGAAAAATATTGTATTATTATTTTGTGTAATGCAAATGAGTTCATAATTGTCACACCTTTACCATGTTTTGACTTTAGATGCCTGTCTTGTTTATTTGACCTAGTTTCACTTTGTATTCAGTTAATTATGCCATTAGTACCTTGCTTGTTGTTGTATATATTCTGCCCTTTAGCTCTTTTGGTTGCTGGTTATTAATCACGTTTATGTGGAATAGCTTTGCTTTTTGGATTTACACAGTTGAGTTTCTTGTGGATTGAAGTCTTCTTCTTCATTGTGCGATTTTATCAAACCTTAGCTAACCTGTGACAATGATATTAATGTTAGCAAATTCTGTAATATTTATCAAGATTCAAGCCATCTTAGTTGTATATGATGTTCTTCTATCAGACGAATACTGAATCTGAGTTATTTGAAAAAATGTCCTGGCACTTCCAAACTTTATAATAGCAGTGAATGGCTGTTGAAATTAGATTCCAACTTTTCAATAAACCTCCAGTAAAGTGCATCCATCTGTCATAAAAAGTACTCCACGTGGCTCTAGAAGGTTAATAAAGGCCTTTTGAAATGAACTGATGTGTTTTTATAAGACAAATCTCATATTTGTATGCGTGTACATGAGAAAGTGGCGTTTCAGAGGATGACACGGAACGTAGGCGAACATAGTGATGAACAAAGAAGTGCAGCGGAGAGAGCAAAACAAAACAAAACACTGGTCACAAATTAGAAGGACAAGGATTTGTAAAGAAAAATGTCAGAGGATTTCGATATAAGCTAAGAGGAGACTGGTTTTTCTTTGCTCTAAACACAACACTTGGTTCTCACGAGACTAACATATTCTTATCGAAGCTTATGCTACGCCTACGTCCTAGTTCAGCACGTACGACAGTTAGCGGAAGCTATTTTTCTTACAAAAATGCATTGATTTGCTTCAGAAGGCCTTTATTAACCCCCTGGAGCAGTGTGGAGTACTTATTATGATGGATGGATGCACTTTATTAGACTTCAAAATCTCAACACCCATTCACTGCCGTTATAAAGCCTGGAAGAGCCAGGACATATTTTATTATAACTCCAACTGTTTTTGTCTGAAAGAAGAAAGTCATATACACCTAGGATGGCTTGAGGGTGAGTAAATCTTGGAGTAATTTTCATTTTTGAGTGAACTGTCCCTTCAAGCCTTGCTTTCACTCCAGTGCAATTTCATTTTCAAGCACCAGTCATAGATAGATATTTACTACATCTTGTAGGAATAGATTTGTTTTTTTTAACAAGGATCTATTAAGTGCTTTATTATATTTCAATTACTGCAGTTGGGCATTATTTACACTGAAATTGAAAAGTGGATGTGAATATGGAACTATAAAGTAGGTTCCGTTGCTTTGTTTTAATAATAGCAAAAAGAGCTATTGCTAAAATGCTCACGGTTCACTCTATGCGACTCATTGTGTTTAGTCAGAACCCGCTTTTAAACCCAAGAGTTTGCTTTTTATAACCCATCTGGGTATATTAAGAATTATAAAATGTAGCAAATTTTGAACAAGCAAGGGCCACTTCAGTGTTACTCTGCACTTCAGTGCACTATAGAAAAGCATTTCTTCCTCACTGGTGGTGAAAATACCATTTGGCAGTGTCGTTACAGCAAGCCTGTGACATAATGGGAAGTAGCGGTGAGAAGAGACTGGATATTGCACCCTGTGGTACGGAAGATCAGAAAAAGAAACTGTTTAGTTTCACTTCCCTTCATTTTGGGTGGCAGCAATGGCCTGACAGACACTTAAAAACACCTTTTGTGGTTCAGGTTGTCTTCCACAGCAGGACATCGGCTCCGTGATACTTTTGGTGTCTGAGACTCTCTTTCTTAGCAGAAGCTGGTATGTGAAACTGTCACTCTGGTACACAGGGAGTTTTTATTTGTGGTGACCTCTGCAAGCTGTCCCTCTTCTCCCTTTTGAGAAGTTGACATGTTTTCTAAAGCTTTTAGAGCATCTCTCTCTTTTGGAGATTCCCTGTACAGGCGAAGTTCTTGAAAGTTACATAACTTCTTACTGCAGTCCGTCGAGAATGAGACAGGAAAGAAAGATGTCTATCGCTCATTTAAGAACCATCATCTCAGAATCACAGGATCAGATCTGGGGAAAATCCCGAACACTCCCAAGGTGGATTTTTGTTATTATGTCATGAGTAAACAAAGGATTCTTTCCTAACAGTACCATAAAAACATAAACTGTAATCAGTTAGGCTATATATCAGGGCTGCAGTTCTTCACATTTACGATCTGTTAAATGGTTATAAAGTCAAAATTGATAGCTGCTGTTGCCTGGAAAAAGATTCAAGTTGTGTAAAGTTATGGATGAGAGCCAGTTTTGTTTGAATGGTTCTTTTTTTCTTTGCTGGACCAGACTCATGAACAAAATTGGATGAGGAATTTTGCGCTGAACTGACAGTGTAGGCAGAAAGTTTTCAGAGCAATATCACTTGACTCATTAAATCGTTTTAGTTACTTATTTTTTTTTTAAAGATTTATTATGATAGGACAGATCAGACATGACAGGAAGCAAAGTGTGGGGCAGAGAGAGGGGACAGGATCGGGAAAGGTCCTCAAGTCGGGATTCGAACAGGGGACACCCAAAGCACAATGCGCGGTGCCCACAAGGCTATCAACGCCGACTTAAATCATTTTATTAATTACAAGATAAAAGTTACAATGCAAAGATGAAACTGTGTATCTGAATTCAGTGTATTATTAATGATATCAAAAATGGAATTAGAGCCCAATACTTTATTTTGTTTAGTTTTACTCTGTTTATATTAGTGTCTCAGTGAGATCTTTCCAGTGATACAATACAAGATCTGTATTGTCAGATCTGTGTATAATTAGTAAAGTAAAACATATTGCTTATTGTATCAGCCACAACAAGCTGTTGATATTTTGTTACTGATAT
>NPDK01146009.1:0-16587 GCA_013461565.1 Labeo gonius
ATTGCTCCTTTGCCATTGGGAACCTACCATCAGAAAAAAAAAAAAAATTTAACCTAAGATTGCATTGGTAAATCTCCCCACAGATTCTCAGAGGCAATGTTCCATCAAGATTAGGCCTAAACGAAACCAGTCGGGCCTGTTCCTTCCATAGCCGTCCTCGGGGCATGCTCGCTTGCTCAGACAAAGTGCACAAACACAAACATTCTCACCTCGACATAAACACGTGTCTAACAAACCATAAAATCACTTCAACACAAGGCAATACAAAAGTAAGCCTAGCAACATAGAGAGTGTACCCTGTGTGTTAGATGATGGCACTCAGAAATGTCACATTGAAAGGATGTGGAAACTCTAATAAAGGTCATGCTTTAAAAATACAGTTAGGGCAGCCACAGAAAATTCTTCTTACTTTTTTAAACCACTTCATAACCTCTATTCGTCGCAGGCTGCGGAAGCAGTTGAGGAACCAGTTGCTAGATTAACACCTTCAGATGATAGGGTTTTAGCACCCACAACTTCTGGTGGAAATTCACATATTCTTGACCATCTGAGTTCACACAAATACAGGAGGACTGAGACACGCTGCTATTTTTGACTGTAAATGAGATCTGGGATGGACAAAAGCAGTGAGCAAGCAAAATGTGACTGAATATATTCTTTTATCTGTTTACTCCGTTTTCGCAGACTAAACAGGAACTCGCTTCTCCTGTGTATGGTTTTACATACAGGATTCAAATTGAAACATCACACTGACGACCGCCCTACAACACATTTCAGGGCATTTCATCATGGTCACGTTGACCACTGTTTGATGGAAAATTATGAGTGTGTTGTTAGTGAACACCCATGTGATTCAAATGAAATCAACTCAAATGGTTGCTCACAGCTGTACGGGTGCGCTAAGATGTGCTGTCACGCTCCTGTGAAGCAAACACAGGGTTAGGATGGCGTGCTCCATTGTTTAACAGAGGAGATCAGGCTGTTTTTGGGAACTCTGGAGAGAGGAGACCAAGGAGGTTAGAGGAAGAGCGGCACAATGAAACTCAGAGAGCTCTGTAAATCACTGCTTAAATGATCCACCACCTGTTTGCCTGGATGTGTGTGTGTGTGTGTGTATGTGTGTGTTCGCTCTCTTCACTCATCCAGCCATCCAGTTTACAGGGAACGTTCTCATAACTTTCACTAATGTTTTTTAAAGTTCTGACAAAATTATGCAATGTTCTTATAATGTTATTAACATTTCATATAAGTTTGAGGGAAAATGTTCTGAGATCAATATTCTCACATGTACTTGATGACCTTTCTAAGGCTACATTTACTCTAATGTGTTTTGTTTTTAAACGCATAACTTTTGCTACGGTTACGCCTGTCGTTTACACTACTCCAGCATTTTTGACCCTCGAACGGAGACTTTTGAAAATGATACAGACCCCATTTTAGTTTGAAAACTCTGGGGTTGTGTTTCAGTGTAAACGGACCAAAACTATTTTGTTTGTGTAGTGTGGATGGAGAGTTTCTGAAACGCAGTGAAAACAGCAGTGTAAATGAGGATTTACACTTGTGTAAACAGGGCCTACGGATTTTTTCTTAGCAAATTTTATGCATTTTAAAACAAAAACTTATTACTGTAAACAGGACATAATCCGGGGGCCTACAGCATTTTTCGAAACTCTCTATTTTCGTGGGTCGAAAACACCATAGTATTTTAAATGACAGGCCCAACCGTAGCAAAAGTTATGTGTTTTAAAATGACAACACACTAGTGTAAACTAGATATTATATAACTAGATAAGATATTTTTGATTAAATCCGAGAGCTTTCTGACCCTCGACTGACACGTTCAAGGCCCAGAAGTGTAGTAAGGACATCATTAAAATAGTCCATTTGACATCAGTGGTTCAACTGTAATTTTATGAAGCTACAAGAATACTTTCTGTGTGCAAAGAAATCAAAAATAAGGACTTGGCAGATGTGTACATCAAATGTGTAGTGGCCTAAAAGGTGGTGCTCGTGAGTATGGTAAATTCATAAGACCGCAAATGCACTTAAAGTGTGCCATTTGGGACAGAGCCACACAGTAAGTCCTTAAGTAAGTAAGTCTATGTGTTCGTGTTCTAATAGCACCAAAAGATACCCTGAAAAACCAATAATGTAACATCAAAAATAGAATTCAGTACAGTAGTTCTTGATGAGAAGAGGGTTCTCTGTTGAAGCTAATGCGCATCACAGAGCCACTGAAGAAACAAAAAATGCTGATGCACAACCCCATGTACCATATTTCACATTAATAGGAAAATGCAAATGGAATCCAGGTGGTGGGAAACCTTTTTATGTGCACTCATACATATGAAATTACAATATCAACAGGAATAGATGGTTACAATGAATTACAACCCACTTGTTTTATGGAGTTTTCCAGGAACAGGCAACCTTAAAGGACCTGAATTGGAGGGCGGAGAGTAGGTGTAGATTTGTGGAAAGCAGATCTGGGTTACGAAATTTGTTTAATTGGACAAAATCTCCGCAAACTTTTCTGGCCAGGTCAACTTCCTGCGCTTGGGTTGTCTCCCTAATCTGACAAGAGAGCTATGATGGTTAAATCATTATTCCTATGGTTTTAGACACATGGTTAGATATATGTTCTCCCATGTCTTTGTCTTTCATACTATCCCTTTCTCCAAAGAGTGCTACAAAGGGCAAGAGATTCTCTGGAAAGCACAAATCAGTTTTACTTCCTCTGAAGTGCCGGAAAGGAAAATAATTGTCTTAGTGTGATAACCTATTCCTCTCTTCCCAAGAGAGTAAAACTCAATTGTCTTTAGAAAGGGTGTGCCCATCTCTGTAGGCCTCCAGAATGAACTTTGCTTGCCTGCCGAATATAGAGATGCGTGTGGATTAACCTAAACAGATCTTGAGACTGTTGTCTTGTTACATCATAACTTCTACATGTTGCTTAACTGGCTTACCCATAGCCAGTGAGCTCAGTGGAACATACAAGCAATTCCCGGACTGTGCGCCATGATTTGATTACTTCCCTTCAGCCCTGTATTTAGTTTGTGTTAATTTGGACCATTGCCTGGCTCTTCCCGTCTGTCCTTTTAACTTTCAACCATAGAGTTGCCCAACGTGCATCTTGAGGAACTATTTTTTTTAGATGACCCCTTGTGACATAAAGGTTGTTTGATACCCAGACGACTTTGGTCATCCCCTACTTCGTAGCCAAGGTGAATTCTCAAAAATGGGTATTCTGTGGAAATCTCTGTGTTCCTTTTTTTGAATCTCAATCGCACAAACAAGATTTACAGATACCTTGAAAGTCACATGGTGACCTTTTGACAGTGGTCACTTTTTGTAAAAGCTCACCTCAAGTGGTTTTTCTGTTTACTGAAAAGAGGAAGAAAGAGAACGAAGTGACCGCAAATAAAAGTACAGAATACAAATCTACCCAGTGTGATACCTATAGTCCTACAGTCCATTTTTGTTTGTTGTTGTGGTTTAATTTATTTATGCATTTTAAGGTGACTTTGGGGAAGTTCTGGACACGGTATGATCATGGAAAACAACAGGTCTGGACTACTGAGTCTACATTGGGTGGTAAAGGTGGGCCTCCCTCTGGGCGCCAGGCGGCTGGGGAATATCTGATATGAGCAGGGAGGGGTTCCAGAGATCAGATTGGGGGGAAAAAAAAGAGTCTCCAGTGTCCCCTCCAGCTTTGATTTAACAGAAAAAAGCACAGTATAAAAACAGAGGAAGACTGTCTTGAAATGCACACCTTGGTGAAAGCTGCTTGTGTATAATGTATCGAAGGTGGGCCCCTTTTTTGAAATGCTGCCAAGCCTGTGGCCACTATTGGCAGTCGCATTAATCCAGAACAGGAATAATGGCAGTAGAGGAGGAGCCAGAGCCGAAACATTACCTGGCAATTACAGGGGCAACGGGACTGGGGGTGGGGTGGACAGTGCAAGAAAATGCAGAACATATGGGAGGCAACACAAGGGCGGACACCTGACCGAGACGGGTCAAAAATACAACTCACTCCCAGCAACCCTAACAGAGTACAGGGAGCGTGTGTTATGCTTGCTTGGGTCATGTAATGTTTATGTGTAAAGCAGCACAGGCCGAGCAACATGCAACCCCTTGGAATCATCTGAGCCTGACGGCCAAGAAACGCGGCCAACACACACACCGCGATCGCTTCAATCAATTTAGAAAGCTATGAGGCGACAATTATCGGTTGACACGCTGCTGACAGGCCATGTGGTGGAATTCATATGCGGACATTTCTGGCGAAGAGCAACGTGAAGATGCCGAGTCCCCTCTAACCACCTGTGATGTATCAGATTTTGCACAATGACTGGCACCATCTTTTGGTCTCTGGAAATTTTGAGTCATGGTGGAGGGGTCTCTCTCTGGACTCTTGTTTTATTTTTACGTGCCAATGACGCAAAGGCCTCGCAGCTGACTGCGAGTTTTTATTGTAAACACAGCTACTGCCACTGGGCCAGCTGTTAAGCTTCTTATTTCTCTCATCATTGAAGTAGAGCTCTAATCTTTTAAAGATCCAGTTACTGGATGGGTTTTTTCCACCGGGGCTACTGGTTGTTCCACTAACTCAAATAAGGAGGATGGCTAATTGGAGGACAGTTGACTAGCTAAATATTCCTTTACCAAAGCATTAGAAATTGAGGACAAAGTTTTGGCTCGCTTTGATTGGCACAGTTTGTTTATGCAGTTGTACTGTTACACAAGAGTGCGTTGCTCATGCCTTGACCCCTCCATTTCAAATGGAGGAAGGAAAACAGCCGCTGAATGGGAAAGACAGAGACGGAGAGAAAATGCGCGCTGATGCTGATGAAAGCAGAACGGAGGGAATATAAACTGAAGTCCCAGCAGCTGTGTCGAGGGCTACGGGGACGACTCTCCCGGCCAAGTTCCATGTCCGCTCTGATTATGAGCTTGGAACAATGCGGCCCATTGTGGGCTGGCTACTTCACCATTCTCTCATCATCTCCCACAACCCCCCCCCCATGCCTCTCGCTCGGTCCATCTCACACAAACACTCGCTTTATAGATATGAGCGCACTCTCATAAACCACAAATCTAGGCAAAGAGATACTCTGAATCACCACATCTGTCCTGTGATTCTGCTTTTGGCAGGTGAGGCGGCTCTGAATTGGAAACGTCGAAACTAAATGGAAATACATCTAGGTGAGTCAGCCTATTTGACACGGGGGCCTCGTATAATCCTGAATCAACACGACCTGCTTTAAATAACATTCATAGAAGTAAAGAGAAAGCCAATTACCTCAGACCACAGAAATACAACACCCCTAAGCTATTAGCCTACATTTCTGCACTCTTTGTTTTCAGACACGCATACAAAGTCACAATCTGCTTTCGATGCTTAAGATAAAACGTGCTGTCCGCACTGTCCTACTTTAAAGAGGAAGGTTCTCATTGTCAACGTGCCTTCCTATTGACACATAGCCCTGAGTCAACAAGACTGTCACTGTTTTACTTCTTATGCTCAGCTAAAACTACCAGTATTGCTAATTGACACACTAACGTCTTGTTGCATAATGCGGCCTAATTCTTGCATAAACTGCGGTATAGAGGTTAACATGCATCAAAGAACTCTGCATTGAATCAGATTAGATCTGGGAGCTTTAAGTGTTTAAAAGGATAGTTTACCCAAAAACAAAAAATCATTTACGCATTAACTCACTTTCATGTTCCAGTGTTCCAAACCTGTATGATTTCCTTTCCTTAGTCAGTTTTCTTTCAGTTCCAGTTGCATGAAATGAGAACAAAGTGACTCAAAATGGAAACATGTTGGAACAACATGAGGCTGAGTAAATGTTAAAAAATGTTCATTTTCAGCGAACTAACCTTTACCTTTCTGCTATCATGAAATGAAGCTAACCAGCCACTTGTTGATTACAGGAGTTGTGATAACATTCAAAGACAGCGAAATGAGCCTGAACTCAAACAAAAACAGGTCATGGCACTCTGCACCCCAGTGAGCAGTAATCAGACCAAATCTTGCCTGAGGAACAACAGATGCAGAGGTGCTTTAATCACCAATATGCAACACCTGCAGTAAAGAGGCCTAGTTAAAATTTTACAGAACCTCCTGAGAAAGGAAGCGCAAGTGATAGGGAGAAAGAAAGCCAGACAGAGAGAGAAAGAGCATGAGTGAGAGGTGTGAGTCGGATTTTCATGAATGAGATATCCAGAAAAAGCATGACGATGGTCTGTGATTTCAGGCTGTAGCTGCTTCAGTTTCAAAGCTCTGTGATCTGATTGGATGCAGCTGCAGGAGAGCACCATGGGAATGCAGCAGCAGCTGGATTTAGCGCACAGTCTTAGAACTTAGAAAAACAAACTCTGTGTGTGTGTGTATGTGTGAGTCATTAAAGGGATAGTTCACCCAAAAATAAAAATTCCGTCATTAATTACTCAGCCTCATGTCGTTCCAAACCTGTAAGACCTTTGTTTAACTTCGGAACACGAATTAAGATATTGTTAAAGAAATCCATAAGCTTTTTGGACATGTATAGACAGCAACACAACTGATACGTTCAAAGCACAGAAAGGTAGTAAGAACATTGTTCAAATAGTTAATGTGACACCAGTGGTTCATACTAAAGCCTGTTTCTGACACTGAATAAAAAAGGTAATTGCAACTTTTTATCTCACAGTTCTGACTTTTTTCTCGCAATCGCAAGTTTACATCATTTACATGAGAAATAAATTCAGAACTGTGCAATGTAAACTCACAATTGCAAGTTATAAAGTCAGAATTTTGAGACATAAAGTCGTAATTCTGAGAAATAAAGTCAGAACTGTTTTTTTTCTCAGAACTGAGTGTCTCGAAATCTCGAAAGAATTTCCAGCTTATATCTTGCAATTCTGAATTTCTAACATTACGAGAACATATTAGCCTTTTTCTCCCTCAAACTTTGATTTTATAACTCTTTATAACTATTTATATCTCAGATCTGTTTTTATCTCGCAATTCTGACTTTACTTCTCACAAATGTGAGTTTATATGAAGCCATTTTTAAAGAAACAAGTCCGAACTTACAGTTTTTTATCTTGCAGTTTTGACTTTCTCACAATTGTGAGTTTATATCAAGCAATTCTGAGAAAAAAAGTCAGAACTGACAGTTTTTATCTCACAATTCTGACTTTATTTCTCACAATTGTGAGTTTATATCAAGCAATTTTGAGGGAAAAAGTCAAAAATGAGAGTTTTTATCCTGCAGTTCTGCCTTTATAACTCACAATTATAAGTTTATATCAAGCAATTCTGAGAAAAAAAACAGAACTGAGAGTTTTTATCCCGCAATTGTGAGTTTTTAATCACGTGTTCCTGCCTATGAGGGTCGGAGAGCTCTCAGATTCTTTAAAAAAAATATCTTAATTTGTGTTCTGAAGATAAACAAAGGACTTACAAGTTTGGAACGACATGAGGGTGAGTAATCAATGACACAATTTTCATTTTTGGGTAAACTATCTGTTTGCCAAGGAATGTGCTGAAGTATTTGTGTACACATTACAAACAAAAATGTAATCACTAAAAAATGCGCAATAATTCAATGATTAAACAATATGCCCTACAGTTTATGGATTTATTATTACGTGTGACTTGTCTGTGTGCACTCCAATCACTTATCTGATCATTCCTTATTTAGTTGGATTACTAATCCAACTAAACAAAATTAAACAATCGTAATGCATTAATGGTTGGGGGGAGTCAGACAAACCGCCATAATAATCCCAAAAATATGAATTTCCTCAATGTGGCTTCACTTAAACTGGTCTGTTATGTTCCAGAAATCAGAAAGTCTTGGTCTATAGCTAGCAACAAGTCTCTGCACGTCTCTGGTTGTATGACTGTCGAGTGTGGTGAAATCTAGGCGTGAAATAATCATTTCACAGCAGGGGCATGTGCAGGTATGCCTGCAGCCAGCGGGTTTATGGAGTCCCGCATCTATGTCAGCAAGCGGTTGTGCAAGGTTTGGCTGCGTCACGAGGCGATGATGGACATAATTTCACGCCTCGGGCCAACCAATGCCGTTCACTTTACAATCCGCAGGACGAGGCTTGTAGGAGGTTGCCGGAGCAACAGGTTTTCACATGAAGTGATTATTGTTGGAGGAACAAAAGATACGACAGCCTGACCTGAATATAGGCCCAGAATAAACATGTTTAATATGCCCTCATCAAACAAAGCACTTAACTAGCGAAACAAGGTAACATTATAATAAACGCTGGGAATAAATCTGTTCGTTTGATCACGTGATGTTTGCATGATTCATTGATTTCAGCTTGAGACTGGTTTATCAGTTGATCGTATACGGGAAGAACACCTGAAGGGTTTTGCTGTGTACGTGTGTGTGTGCGCATATTCTTTCATGGGAGAGTGGCAGGACTAAATCTCTCTAAGCCTTGAAAAAGTATGGGAGCAAAACAAGAGCACGATCCCCCCTCCCCATTCCAGCTTATTAAATGTGCGGTTAACCTAAAATAGCTGTTGAGGAGAAAAAGAGTTGCTTGAAAAATGCTTCCCCCCTGCTAGTTAAGGTTGTGAATGCGCAGGATAATACAGATTTCTTGGCTGGGTCCTACCTTCTGGTGAATAAACAAGTCTGTGAAAGACAGTGGGAAAACTTGGACAAAACAGCCAGGGAAGGAATGAAAGTAAAAACACAGAAAGAATCCCAACATTGTAGGATAATTTAACCTAAGACTGATTAAAAAACATAATATACGAGTGTGAGAGAACAGAGCGCATTTAGATAAGGACAGAGCTGGTGGAGCGGGCAGAAGAGATACACAGGAAGAGTGAGGCAGGACAACAGAGAGGGAGAGAGAAAGGGAGTGACGGAGCATTGCTTTTCAAGACCAGGCTGAACAAAGGAAGCTTTGTGTGGAGTGCTGAGAGAGTGGAGTGGAGCCAAGACTTAGGGAGGGTTGAGCGGTGTGCACTGACTGCATTCCTGCACTGCCATTACTGGACGGCTCTCATTTAGACCGCTCCAGGAAACATGATTATCTCCCAATAACAAAACAAGCCCCTCCTCATTACATTTCTCTTTCTTGATGACTTGACATGTCTTAAAATAGTCACTTCTTTGATAGTTTCGAGCCAACATCTGGGCCGCCAAAAATAGCGTTATCTGTAATCCCTCGAATGTCAATATGCTTATGCATAATATATGTCATACCATTGAGCAGACAATAGAGTCTTTAACTGAGACCAACTTTATTTGCATGCTTTATGTGTCAGTATGTCTCAGACTTTACTTTATATTCATGTGGTAATTTTGTGTCTGTAATGTGGCTCTTGTTTCTAAATGAGAGAGTAGTCATTTCCTTATAACTAGAGCTGGGTAAAAATAGCTATTTCTCGATTTAATCCATTCTCATTTTTACGAAACAAAATGGATTATTAAATCCCAAGAATCGACTACTCTAGCCTGTTTTCATTTAATGTACGGAACAGAACAATCGCAATGAGCTTTGTGCTTCAAGCGCATATTTTATGCTATCACATAAAATATCACGTAACGTCACATTTACCTCAGAAAAAACATTTGGTGACCATAAACGCGTTAGTCAGCTAGAAAAATGAACTTTAGAGATGAGCATTTTGCTAAATATATGCACTATAATTAAATATAATTGTTTACTCTATGTTTAATTCATGTTTAAATAAATATATATTTTTTTTTATTTAAATCAAGCACCATGTAAAACATTAAAATTGGAATTGGAATAGAAATATAATTATGCAATTGTAATTTTATTATTATAAAAATGTCACTGAGTGTCATTTAAGTGTTAAAAAAGGGTAAAAATTTACAGTATACTTTATTAGTTAACATTAGTTAACTACTTCAGTTAACATGAACTAAGAAAGAACAAACCTTCGACAGCATTTATTAGTATAATCTTAGTTAATGTTAATTTCAACATTTACTAATGCATTAATAAAATCAAAAGATAACATTGGTTAAAGCATTGTGAATTAACATGAATTTTAACATGAACTAACAATGAACAACTGTATTTTCATTAACTAACATTAACAAATATTAATAAATACTCTAAAAAATGTATTGTTCATTGTTTGTACATGTTAGTTAATACATTAGCTAACATTAACTAATGGAACCTTTTTGTAAATTGTTACTAGTGTTTGTATACAAATCAGTTCATTTTAACCTTCATTAGTATAGTAATGTAGTACCAACTGACTCCCGTGTACTGTACCTGATATATGTGCAAAACAATGCAAGCTTGTGAATCAGAATCAAATTGTGAAATTTGCTGGTGTGTTGATGATGCATGGAAACATATTGCGACATGCATGGGAAAAAAACAAACTTGAAGCTTCCTGGTGTTTCAAGCAAGAAAGTAATAATAGCATGGGACAATATGCGGGTGAGTAAACTATGACTGATTTTTTTGGGGAGGTAAACTAATTTGTTAACTAGTTTTACCAGTTAGACCAGCACCACAGTTGAACCAGCATGGAAACTGAAGCTAGTCTAAGCAGGTCTTTTCAGCAGGAGTAACATGCTCAATAATGTCACAGGAAGCTTTTTGTGTCTTATGTCATTTTGTCCACTATCATTAAAACCAAGACTAAATATCCCGTAATAGCGTCTCTGTCTTTCTCATTGCACGGCTAGCTCTCCTCCCTCCAAAACTCATACACAGCCGCATTGTTCCACAAGCAGAGTGGTTCAAAATATAATATAAATCTAATTTGGCAAATAAAATTTGGACTGTGAGCCACCTGACTTGGCCTGGTTTTCTTGGAAAGACAAAAAGAGATGTGGATATCAGAACGGCGTGTACGCTAACACAAGTACCCTGAATGAAAATGAGCGCACTAATGACTTGTGGTACATTAGTGCTTGGAAGTCAGGGTTGAAGGGTCTCACGATTATTCGAAGGAAACATCTGATCTGGCATCAGCTTTAATGAATGGTGCCCATGTTTTTAATTCTCCCTAGTCTGATCCCAGAGCGGTACAGCAGACTTACGTAACAGTTTGTACCAACTTGCGCATTTTCCCCTCAGTTTTTCCACTGCCTGTAGTGATCCATGAAATGTGGTCTAATCATGCTTTTATGTCATATTACCAATGCTGTTACAAGACCTCAGATTTCTCCAGCTATTATTCAACTGATTCTGAAGTAAAACCATTCCTGTACACCCTCTCTACAGCCAACTTTTTAAATCCAGATCTGAGCCCATAATCAGCCTCACAGACTGAGCCGGGGCCCCCTCCCTATCTTTCTGATCGGCCTCTTTTGAGGTCCTCAGGAGAGCACGGAATAAAAGAGGAATAAATAATAATCGTGAGGAAAAAAAGCAGATAGGAAAGAGAGAAATGAATGAAAGACACAAAGAAAAGAAAAGTGCTGAGATGCTGAGATTGAAGTGGCGGGACGAGACCCCCTATCTACCACCCCCTCCCAATGCTGGATGAAGAAGAGGCGTCTTCTTCAAGAGAGGAAGAAAAGTAATTAGTCCTCCCCCCTCAACACACACACACGTACACACACAATTTCCACTCTCACTTCTTTCTTTTCATCTCTTTTTAATTCCTCTACTCAGCAATTTCTAAACCTTTTTGTTCCTCCTTCCAACCCTACTTCTCTTTAAGACTCTCCTCTTGGAGGACACTGGCAGAGAGCGAGTGTGCAGTCTGAACCGTGTGTGTGCATTGTGAATTTAAAGCAGAGTCTCCTTCAGGGGTTTTGCATTTGTATGAGAGGCGAACACGCTTGGATTTGGCCGTAATCACGGCTTTTCTATAACGCGCACAGAGACGAACATTCTCAGAGTTTAATTAATGGCAGTGCTGCAGGGGTGCTTAAATCAAGATATTCTAAAGTTTTCAAGTTTAGTTGCTGTGCGGAGAACTAAACTTTCCACATATCCAGAGCTGACTAGCATGCTGATCAACGCCTACATGGACATACGTGTACCCACTTTAGTTGTTTGTTACTGAACAGATCCTCTTATCCAGAGTTGTATAGTTATGTAGTGGACACTGACACAGAAGAGAAGAAATTGTTGAATAAAGTTGTTATTTTTGTTTTCTCTGCACACAAAAAGTAGCCTATTATCATAGTTTTCTAATATTATGGTTGAACCACTGATGTCATATGACTTTATCAATGTCCTTGCTACCTTTATGGGCCTTAAGCATTGCTGGCAGGGTCAAAAAGCTCTCGGATTTAATCAGAAATATCTTAATTTGTCTTCCAAAGACGAACAAAGGACTTCTGGGTTTGGAATGATACGAGGGAGACTAATTAATGACAGAATTTTCATTTTTGGGTGAACTATCCCATTAAGATAATCCTGAATTTCCATGCTGTAAATTCATTATTCTCAATAAATTTCAGGATTATTGAATTTCAATTCTAGTTTGGTGCTAGCCTAGCATGTGGATCCTTGTAGCAATGCTGTTGACTACCATGGTGTTTCTTTTGAAACTGGCTTTTATCTATGGAAGCCTGTTTTCGCCTCTGAATAAACTGAGTAAACATATGCAAGGTTACATTTCGTAATTCAAACTTTTTTTCAATTTTTGAGAAATTAAGTCAGAACTGTGATATAAACACAACTGTAAGTTATAAAGAGAGAATTGTGACATATAAACTTGTGATTCTGAGAACATCTCCTTTTTTCCCCTCTAAATTGGACTTTATTACTCACAATTGTGGATTTATATCTCACAATTCTGAGAAAAGTTAGAATTGCGAGACATAAACTCGCAATTGCGAGAAAAAAACACAATTGCAAGTATTTTTTGTCATTCTCAAAAAGGTCAGAATTGTGACTATATCTCTCAATTCTGACTTTATAATTTGGCAATTGTGAGTTTATATCATGCAATTCTGAGGAAATAAGTTAGAATTGCAAGTTTAGATCACACAATTTTGACTTTCTAACTCACAGTTGTGACTATATATCACGCAGTTCTGAGGAAAAAAGTCCAAATTGCGAGTTTATATCACATAATTTTGACTTTATAACTCGCAATTGTGTTTATATCATGCAATTCTGAGGAAAAAAGTCCAAATTGCTAGATTATATCACGCAATTTTGACTTTATAACTCGCAACTGTTTATATCACGTAATTCTGAGGAAAAAAGTCCAAATTGCTAGATTATATCACGCAATTTTGACTTTATAACTCGCAACTGTGTTTATATCACGCAATTCTGAGGCAAAAAAGTAAAAATTGCTAGATTATATCACACAATTTTGACTTTATAACTCGCAATTGTGAGTTAATATCACACAATTCTTAGGAAAGAAGTCAAAATTGCGAGTTTTCATGCAGTTTTGACTTTATAACTTGCTGCAAGTTTCTATCACACAATTCTGAGAAAAAACAGTCAGAACTGTGAGATAAAAAGTCAGGAAGCAGTCAAACTAATTAAACAAAATATTTCTGTCTCAGAGTAAAAATTAAAATGGTTATTTTTGGATTCAAATTTAAATAATATTTAAAGCCACAATTGTGAGATAAAAGGCCACCATTACTTTTTCAGCCTTCAGGATTTCAGAAAGTATAATTTTCATACTAACCAAATTTATGTCCATTTAGAGCCAGACAATGTGGAATGGGAAGAAAGCAAATGAAAAAAAGGAGAAACAGAGCAGGGTAGACAGAGTAGATGAAGTTTGGTATGGGAGTGGTATTAACATCGATAAAACTTGGGCCCTATGAAAATCCCCCTCTGCTCACATCAAAGCCCAGCCTGCCAGTTCAATTCAGAGAGCCAATCTGCATTCCCATAGGCTCCCCCTGTTTCCTGCCCCTACAAACACCCCCAGCCCATCTCCCGGCTCCCCCTGACCACGCTCCCTTAAAACAGGACCACCATTGTCCCTGCGCACTCCCTCCCTCTGCCCAGCGGGTGACCATTCAGACGTCCCCCACCTCGCTGAACTCCACGTCCAGGCCAGCAGACATCCTCCCTGCCCCCATGAGAGGACAGGGGACAGAGGCTCGCTTTGGGAAATGACCGTTACACACTGAGCGGATCAAAATGAAAGAGTCATGTGATTGTGTTTGCTCGCAGGGAGGGGAGAGACTCCCATGTGGGGTTTGAGACAGGTCTTGACGAAAGTTAGAGGTTTGTGGCAATCTTGGGGTAGACAGATAAGTCTGAGGGACCATGGGGTGCGAGACATGCATGGAGAAGAAAGGTCAGGTGATGGATGGTGCACTAAACAAGCTCTAACTGCTTTCACCAAAACAAAGAAAGGGAAGAGAGTTAAGATGAGACTGAGAGTGACAGAGGGACAGATTTGGACTATTTTGAGAAACTGATTCGCACCCAAACAGTCAACTAATAAAGGTTATGTGCAGCAATTGTTCTCATCCATATGTCACTTCAAACCTGCATGGCTTTCTTTCTTCAGTCAAACACAGAAAAGAGGGTATTTTAAAGAATGTTGGGTTCCAAACAAGATTGGACCCCACTGACTTTCATTGTAAAGTCTTTTCCTGTAACTCACTCAATTTGCTTCTGAAGGTCTACAGGTTCAGTCAAGGACACAGTCAAATGGTGTGTTTTAAATGTCAAACCAAAAGAGCAGAATACCATGGATTCCTAAATGACATTTTAAGGCTGTACAGCAGGTTGCCTGGTTGCTCAATAAAGTTAATGAATGTAGGACCCTGTAGGGCTCAGGAAAGGACAGAGGCCTGTTGTATCACACCATCTAAACAAGAAAATAAAGTACGAAAGAGAATAAAAACAGCACAATTCTCATCACTCCATGAAATAATAACCAATAATTTGGTTTAATGTGGAACGAAGAACTTTTGTACTCAAAATATTGAACCTAACAAGTTCAAACGGCTTCTGAACAAAAGCCCCCAAAATTGAATGCAATCCCTTTTAAGTCAGGCTTAGGGTTGTGCTTGCATACACGCTGGGGTGCTCACACTCATACACACATTTCCTCTGCTTTTCTGTTTATTGTGACAATAGGGGGATTTGGGGGATCAGCGCGCGCTAGTCTGGATTTTACGCTCCCTTACTCAAAGAGAGCTTTGCTTTTCTGACCCCTCCGTTTTCATTGCTGTCAATCAGCACGGCCTCTCATCATGTGTGATAAGACTGGCTCATTTTCTTTCTGACTCATTCTTGGATTTTTTATCAACTCCGTTCTTTGCTTTTGTTTTCGGTGATTGGAGGACTTCCTTAGATAGCATGCTATAGCATGCAATTAGTTGTTCTTAGAATCACACTGACATGTGTATTCTTAGAACTTCAACTAAACTATTTGCTTTCACATTTTTTTGGAATGCTATCAGCGTACACATGCCTAGGACGGAAAATTACAACAAATGGTTATGAATCTGACAGCTTTTTCCTGTATGAACTCTTTCCTCCTTCCTAAAAGTGTTTAAAATCAGTGCTTTAAAGAGGATTTGATATTATATACAGGGGAGAGTGGGGTAAGTTGAGCCACCCCCTGTATCTTGGCAGCTCTACACTTTTATTGTGATGTGACCATGTATTTTGGAATCACACATCATTTCTGCCTGAATGTAAAAAGGAGAAATACATCGGAGGTGTGGAAGGCACCCATTTACTCCAAAAACTGTTTTTGGCTTGTCAAAGTAAAATTTTAGCATAATATATGTAATGGCTGTTACATAAAAAAAATTATCCAGGTCTAAAAATATTCATGATGTATATAGGTGATTTATCAATATATCCATGCAAATCATTTCGCTACATTTTATTGGTAAGCTAGCTAGTTTTTTTCCCCCCAAAATGCCAGCTATGGGGCAAAGTGAGCCAAATGCTTTGGGGTAAGTTGAGTCAGCACTTTAACTTACCCCACCATAAGGCACTAAGGATAAGTTAAATCTCTGAAGTATAAACTGTTATTTTAAAGTGATATTACATAACTTGTTTAATTTATCATATATATAGATATTATTTGTAGTTAATTTGATAGGGACAGTATATAAGTGCACTAAATCCTTCTCTGAGAACCAGAAGATGCTTTTCATCACTTTATAATCAAATCTATCTTTCCACTTGTATTGTACTCGGCTGCTACCATGCCAAGAATCTTTTGACTAAAATATTTATTAGTTTCAATGAGATTTGTTCTTTAATTCTAATTCAATTTGTATTTAACATTCAATTTTACTCAACAAACTCTCTGTTTAGTCTGTTTTGGGAAGGCTAAAACTCTGGTGTTCAACATATTGTTTCAGAAATGTAAACAAAGATTGAAAATGAAAAACTTCATTTGATTGGTTTTATTTTAAGTTAGCTTTAAGAAATGAAATAAGACTGTTTGTAAAATGAAATTGGATTATTAAGTTAGTCTTTAAAAGAGGTAATTATCTTTTGAATTTCACATGGGTTTGAATCAGATTCAGTCAGATGGTCAATTTCTACCCATATGGTGCATCTTGCCCCCTGACTCAGGTCAACTTACCTCTAACCTGGGGGAAAGTGAGCCACAGGAACATTTTTTTTTTTTTATAAAAAGCCATATTTTAGATCCCTTTG
>NPDK01146793.1:733-13009 GCA_013461565.1 Labeo gonius
GTGTCAAGTTAGTTTTTAATTAATTAGCTAATAATTCTTGTTGAAAGGGATAAAATGTACATAGTTTAAGTAATTGTTATTGTATTAGCCACAAACAGCTGTTGACTATCAGCATTGGCCCAGAATATCCATAACAGTGCAGTTCAGGTGATTTAAAACCAAAACCAGCAATGATGAGTATGTGAATACAGAATAACAGTGCTGACAAACCTATGCGGCAGTCGTTCTGTGAGCTTCTGAGACAAATTCTATTCAGGACATCTGGCTGGATGAAAAAACAGAAGTATAATCACGATAAGGTTGTATATACTCTCCAATACATGACACAAATAGAAAAATAAAAACATGATGTTTACTTTGTGAGAGTGCCCCCTGCTGTTGACTTCTATGCTATCAGCTCTGAGAAAAAACAACCAAACAAATTGTTACAGTAACAAGTAAGACATAAACATTAGGTGATTAAAGCACAAACTGTTCTGAGAAAACAGGCATGACAGATAATATTTAAAAGACATTTGCATGAGATGTTAATGATTTTTCATAGAAAACATCAAACAAAGTCAGCTGGAATGTAATTAAATAAGATATAACTTCTCTAACATGTCAGCTTTGTTCTGTACAGCTGATTATAAACAGTTTACTATTACTGAATCAAATACAAAAATAAAGAATTATGAAACTATGTGAAATGTGAAACTAATGGACTTTTTACAATTTGTTCTAAGTGTTTACTTTCACACTAAAACTTAGTTTAAACCTTCTTTAGAGATGAAATCTGATCATATACTCACAGGCTAGCAGTGGACAAGGATCGTGACATTGAGAGTGGGGAGGAATATGTAATTTTGGTTACTGGGGAAGCTGAAATAAACAAAGAAACAGCTCTTTGATATTATATAATAACTTAAAAAAACTTAGCATACTATTTCATAGATACTTTAGGTAACACATTACAATATGCACAGATAATGACAAGATGATGTATAATTCATGAAGAACTTAACCATTTATTAATGATTACTACATCAACAACTAATGAACATCCTATATGATTCATAGAAGTAATCAATCAGCTGTTATGAGTTAAATGTGTCCTAATGTATTAATTCCCTAATAACTTATTTTATTAACTAATGATGTAAATTCATATGTTAATTACCACAGTGGTAATTGCTTTAAATACTCATTAGCTAATGATTTGCAAATGTGTCATTATGTTGTGAATTTACTTTTTGAGGCACAGAACTATTAACTAATTGTTAAGTAATATGTCATTGTGGTTATGGATATAGAATTAGTCATTAGTCATGTGCCTCAATGAGTTGTTGCCATGCATTTTCATGGGTTGAAGCCATGCATTTCAACTTCCAGTTGTCTGTTTTAATTAATCATTACCTACTGATTTGCAAAGATAACATTATGTTATGACTTTACGTGTTGAGGCCACACTAATTCTAAATCCATGACCACAATGACATATTACTTAACAATTAGTTAATAGTTAGGTGCCTCAACAAGTAAAGTCATAACATAATGATATCTTTACAAATCATTAGCTCATGATTAATTAAAGCAGACAACTGGAACATGAAATGCGTGGTTTTCAATTTACACTATTAGTTAATAAAATAAGTTATTAGGGAATTAATACATTATGACACATTTAACTAATAGCAATGTATTGATTACTTAATCTATGAATCATGTTGAATTTTCATTTGTTGCTGATGAAGTAATTATTAATAAATGGTTTAGTTCTTCATGAGTTATATATTAACTCATATCTCTGCATTAGTTAAGCATAAATTAATGCATATTGTGAACACGTATTGTAACGTGTTACCGGTGTTACCACCACGGTTTGAACATTCTGTTCATCTTACAAAATTAAAGAGAGCTAAAACACACCTTGTCTCTGACTTGCTGACTTCAAATTTCGGTTGGACTGTAATGCCAGTCTTGAACTGGAATGATTTCAATGACAACTGTTATATTAATAAAGACAGGCTAACAGTGTTCTCCTTTTTATTTCCTCTGTTCCTACAGATGGATACATTCTAATATGCTGTTTTGCTGCTCAAGAAACATTTCTTATTATTACAGATAAAAACAGCTGTGCTGCTTAATACTTTTTAAGAATAACAGCATTCAAAACAACAGCATTTATTTGAAGCAAATCTTTTATAAAGATGTTGTAAATTTCTTTACAGTTGTTATTGATCAATTTATTGCATATATTCTAAATAAAAGAATTAAAGAAACCATTCAAGAGATAAGATTAATACATCAGCATATATTTGGAATAATTTGGTATTATTCTAACTCTGTGAAAAGTGATGCTAAATTTGACTGAGAATTTATGGGTTAACTTGACAAAGGCTGTCCACTCATGATCTCTGTGCAAACTAAATGAGATCAAATAGTTCTGCCAAGAGGAACGGAACATTGAAATTGCACTGGACACATACAGTAGTTTTCACATATACTGTGCACCTGCTCTAATCCTCTGTGGTTTCCAAAGGGCCCTGATCTTTTTTCATAGATCATACTGACGTACCTTTGATTTTGAACGGTCATCTCTAACTTTGATATGTAGGCATTCTGTTCTGAAATTTTTCTGTACAAAACAGAAAAGAATAGAAATATGGCAAAAATACAAAAAAAAAATAAATAAATAAATGGCAGCAGTAATGCAGTACTCATACATACGTGGACATCTTCTGGATCTCTTGTTGCATTTTCAGTCTATCCTCCTTCATTCTCTCAATCTGTTTTGTTTGACATCAGTTTGATTTTGTTAAAATGTATCTTACCTTGTACATGTTAGTTAAGAAATTAACATTAGAGACATAAGAGACTAGATTAAGCCATATTAGCATCCACATTTATACCCAAGTATCTGAGCTAGTCATGTTTACGACAGGATGCTCTCACCTTCTGCTGATAGTGGGCCAGTAATCTTTTCTGGTGTCTGGCCTGGAATTGTAAAACCTGCAAAGCATAATAACTATGCCTTTATGCCTTTAAGTTAATGATTAACATGGCTGCTATTTACTCATTTTATGTGTAGGGTTACTTTGCTTATCTCTGAGAAGTACTTGACTGCAACTGCACTGATATCTGAGAAAAGCTCTTGAACCTCCGAGCTACTCTATTAAAACAATACACAGATTAGTGGCACAGCTCATTAAAAAAAATCTTTATCACAAAAATAAAATAAAATAAAACATAAATACATCTCTTGTATCTTACTTTATCAGACAGTGGGGAGATTTGACACTTCGCTTTGCAAATGAAGCATATGCCCTGCGTTCCTAAGGAGGAAAACCAATACACCCCTTCTGTAGAACTATATCACTTCCAGCAGAGGGCAGTATATCCACACATTTAATTCCTGTTTTAAATAATGTTGTATATAATATATAATGTTAGTTGAGTGTGCTACCTCTCTGAAAGCAAACATTACAGATGATGTGACCGCAGTTTGTGACAGCCAGCTGACGCTCAGGACCAGATGATACGAAGCACGAGTTACAGCAAATCCAGTGAGACATTATTCTGTTTGAATAAAACATCATTGTAGCTGTTTAAAACTTTTACAAGTGAACTGTGTACATATATAGCGTTTCAGATTATAGAAATATGAGCCATAGGCTACACGTCTGCAGAGCTGCCTTTAATGTCAAAATCTTCTTCTATGACCATGTAGTCTACTGTATGCCAGTAAACTGTTGTATGCACCTGTTATTGCCAGAACACATGGTTGCTCACATGGTTTTAAGACATTCTAAGATCAGACATATTATTTCATAGCAAACCGATCGAGTATCATCTCGGTTTCTTAATTAATTCAGTTTAAAGCACTATGTTTAAAATTCTGACAGTTTTCCTCTGTTGTGAGGGAAGAATTATTGACTTAAAAAATATGAAAATAAAACAGACAAATTGATTAAATGTACATCAAACCAGGGTAAAAATAATGGTGGGTGCATAGCATTTGATCCAGCTAACGTTATACAAAATAATGTATAAAATGTCCCTGAGGACTTCACGAAAGTTCCCCATAGGTGCTGTGGTTACTAAATCTGTAAAATAAAACATACCTGTGTGTTTTTACACCCTATCCAGATTTATATCAGTCGTGCGTACACAAAATTGTAGGTTTACAAGTTTTCATATAACAAATTAGCAGATTTTCCGATGGATTTTAAAACGGCAACGTCACGGTGACGAAATCGCGCACTCTTCAAAAAATGACCAATGGCGACCGTAGTTTCCGCCAAAGTACTACGACTATCGTAAATCATAATTAATTAAATATTTACTATTAAATCAATCAGTCAAACAAACAACAGTTATATTTCTGTTACTGTATCGGCTTTTTTGATGGCGGTTTTATTGCAGTATTAATAACTGTAGTAATTAAAGGGTTTGATATTTTAGTGGAAACTAAAATAATTTGTAGATTTAATAAATATTAATGATTGAACACACTGTTAGAGTGGAATAAAACACAAAGAGAAGAATCACTAGGTATTTAGTAAGTATATAATATGGATTTATTAAAATCAGTTCAGTTATAGCAGGGTAGATGACAGTTTATGCTCAGATGAGGTAAATTAGACTTCTACATTTTTCTAAATGCTTCAACAGTGTTACAGTTATCCAAACACACAGTTAGCCATTTCATAAAGCTAAACCAACTTCTTTTCAATGAGAAAGTTTTTGAGGTTTTTCATTTGCCAGATTCCGACAGAGAGTAGTATTGATGTCTGAATAATGGCCCACCACAAAACGTTTCCATTTGTTTCCTCACTCATTTGGCGAAACTTCTCCTCACGTTCCTGGTTTCAGTAAAATAAACAGATACAAATTGCACATAATCACCAGAGAGTAAGTATACACCTTGGAAAATGTGGGCAGATGACACTCGGCCTGGTTCTGATTCTGGCAAGCAATTAATATGGTACAATTTTGTTGTCAGGCAATCCTGTCTGTGTTTGCTTACCCTTTGGAAATTTTGCTGCCTGCTAATGTAACGCATCTGGTCAATGAGATGTCGCAAGTTGTTCTCCATTACCTTCATGGTGTCCTTTGCCTTCTCAGCATTAGGATCAATGGTATGCTCACCCATTTGGACATCTAAATGTACTTTCTGTAGAAGAGAAGAAAAGTAGAAACTCCTAAATAACATTTTAAGCATATTAAATTCAGCATATGAAGCCACAGCATCTCAAAACTCACCAGACGATCACCAGCAAACACTGAGAACCTGGTGGAGTTGGAATGCATACACAAGAAATGCTGACCCGAAGCTTGGGATGTAAAGGTGAATTTTCCATATTTTCCAAAGCGTTTTAACAAGACCACCTGCATATGACAGAATGTATCAGAGGAATTGTTGCAGGTGCTAACACTTCAGAGTTTATTTTAAAATTCTCAGTTATGCATGAAGAGTTGAATGCTTCAGACCGCATGGTTAGGGTCTCTCACAGTCACAGTCAAACCAAGATGTCGGATATTGCCCTTCTTATTTTCATCCCAGTGCTCTAGCAGAAAGTTGCCTGAAGGGAGAAACCAACAGACAGTAATTCTATATTATTACAACATTTTTACAGTATGCTAGGACCAGTGTAGCTACTTTCTATGTGCAGTGTAAATTCCCTGTTGTTACAGCAAGATATTAAGATCTTGCTGGAATAAAGAGTTGAACTAATCATTCACCACATAATGAAATTTCTGTTATCATTTACTCACCCTCATGTTGTGATTTAATCCAACTTTTGTGAAAAGGTTGCAGAAATAATTATGCACTTAATAATTAATAAATAATTACGTTTTTCTTCCTCAATATGTAGTTTCCACAATCATTATATCTCTGTCCCTTTTTAATTCTATATGCCATTGTACAATATATTTTAATTACTTTTGATAATACACTTTTTAACTGAAAAAAAACTATTTTTGTATTTTCTATTTTGGTCAGATTTGTCTTCAATTGTCTCTGACCTGTGGTTAACAGGCAGTTGTTGTCTTGATAAGAAGGCCAAATGTATCACACCATTTATCTAAGATGTTTGCCTCCAGAATTTTTAGCACAAACATAACAATAAATGTTCTGCACATATTAAAAGCATGATTATATTTTCAAATTGAATATTAAATTGCGTGTTAGTATGAGCAGTATATGAGGAAAAGTCTGCAGAAACTATTAAGGATCAAACAAATGATTAATGCTGTTTAATAAAGCAAATACGTATCACATTGTGTAACAGTACAATTCATCTTAACTGACCTGACACAAGTGTGTCCTCTGGAATCTCCTCAATGATACACTTTTCCTCCTGTTCCCCTAAATCAAAATACATTGCCGGAGCCAAAATGACAAAACTGGCTAGCAGCAGGCCTGTCAGCCTCACATTCATTGCTGTAAGACAGTTTTAAGGAAAGAAAGCTACAAGTAACAATAACAGGACACTAGTAAAGCATTTACAGCAGTACAGCAGGTTCAGTGTGAGAAATCTGCAGCTGCAGTTTGTAGAGTCATGTTTAAACAAGGTAAACAGAATGTAATGATAAGACTAGGGAGGAACTGAAATATGTTGATAGAAATAGTAAATGTATTACCTGTCTTGATTCATTAAAATATATAGTTTAATGTATAGTAGTTAAAGTCAGGCCAGCCTATACGCTTGTGATTTAGACACCAAGTCACACTTGAAAATGTCATGCATTATAAAACAAAATACCAAACCAAATGTCTTTTATTAGAAAGACATCACAGTTTTTGAGTCAAATATTTCACAAAAAGATTTCAAAAGAGGATCAAGACAAAAAGTTTTGTGACGCTTTGTGTCCATGGTTTATGTTATTGTGATGAACAACACCAGAATGTGGTTACCTGTGTGAACCTGACTTCATTCATTAAAATGCTTATTAAAAGACATTGCAAAAATGGCTTTGAATAGTGAAATAAGAAAATGTCTGAAAATGTCATTTGATTTGATCCTTGATGTTCAGACATTTTAAGTATGACTAACATGTCCAAATAGATGGGCAAATTTCATTACATTATCTTTCAGAAAAGTGTAATCATTTTTCACACATGCATGACAGATTCAGCATGACAGATTCAGAGGAAACATGTTTTATTTATTAGTATGTACAATTTTATATACAGTTTTGCAATTAATGTACAGATATCATCCACTTATTCAACATATTTTGAGGAGAACAGAGCTTTTTTTTTTAAGCCCAAATATGTTTATCTCAACTATTGAGCTTAATAATGTCAATGGTGAGTTTTTTCCACCAGAGAGCATTGGATTCCATGAACAGTGCATGAGGACAGTCTGTGAAAGTTACAGAAAACTCAGCCTATAAACTCAGGCTATTAAAGCAAATGTTGCTGTATTGAAAGTATTTTTGACATCTGCAGTTCCTCATATTTTACTCTCAGTTGTGTTACACTTACTACTGGGTACTGCAATTTTCTTTTTGACTTGGGATATGTTGCCTAGCCTGTTTCTTTACCATGTTTAAGCTTGTTGCCTCACCCACGACATCATAGCTTAACGGAATAAAGCCATTCCCTTTGAAATGTCTCATTTTACACTTGTTTACCAAAAGATTCTTCTCTGTGGATGAGGTATGGATGGTAGGTACTCTTTATATTCACACACAGTTGTCAGGGATACAGAGCTTCTTTTCCTCTAGGGGTGGGCAGGCAGCCCCGTTGTTTGCAGGATGCATGTGAATATAGCGGGTTCTGTGTTTTACTCCTTTCTCACCACACTGACCTTTACAAAGACCCCAAGGTGACCAGGCAGACACCTCACAGTCCAGAGGGGTATCTGTAGAAAAAGAGATGTTGATTAGTACTAATAACTTTAGGAGAACTGAGAATAAATAATTGTAGTTGGAATAGTTCACACATTTAGTCAATAAAAAAATCTAAATAAAATCACCCTTAAAGTTTTGGTGCAGTATTCCTTAAATCAGGCTAATAGAGCTAAGCAATTTGAACTCAAGAGAAAACATAACTAGTTTATGTCTATTGACAAATTTATGGCAAATTTTTGAGTAGTGTGAAAATGAAAAAGAAACTGTAGAAAAAAACTAGTTTGCCAAAATGTTAAATAAAATTGCCATGAAAATGTTCTGGGCTAAGCATAAAAGTTAGTATAAAAACACCATGATAAATACACACTGTAAAATATATATTACATTTATATTTAATTTAAATTAAACTCAGACAACAAAAGTAACATCTTTTGCAGACATAATTGCTTCTCATCTTGAACCTGCCTAGAGAGATCTTCTGATTCACTGATGCTTTTCAGAAATCCTGACCATGTAAAAGGCTGATATATATCACAGACTTCCGCACAAGTAGGAAAACAGAAGGATGGAATCAAAGCACACATTTCACTTCTATGACAAACACTTCCTGAGTGCTGAGTGGCAGAAAACTTTTAAATGGGCTGGCCACCATTATAGTGTTTGCAGTTTGTTGTGTTGGTTACCATGGGAGTGGATAAACCTTTCTACAGCCCACAATTGAATCACCACAAGTTCTCTCTACGGATTTGTAGAACTTCCCTCGAAAACGGAATACATGCATTTAAGATTCATGTGCAAGTATATAAACTCTGTCTTTTTGCATGAATAAGTTCTGTATAAGGAGACTATGCCAGACCATTACAAAATACACATTGCAATACATTTTACAAACCATTCCCAATACTTACTTATGAGAGACCCATCTATTTCATTCCCACTTGGAATCTGATTAGACTGAGTCGGCTGAATGGGTAAGCTGAAGATCTGGTTGTTCTTGATCTTTGTTAGGGAGACTTTGGCTATTGGTGGGAGATGCTTCAGTCTGGGATAGTAGAAGGAGTTTGCAGGGTGACTTGGGAATGATGAGGTTATCTGTTGAAAAAAGATATATCCATAACAAGATTTGCAACAAGACCTCCTAAAACTAAATCAGACAAATGAAACTAGCTTAAAAAAAAACACATCTTAAATCATCTTAATATTGGTCTGCTCTGGCCTCCAGGTTTGGTCAGACTGGTCTTAGAAAGATTTTGAAAACTTTTCAGTTGGTCAGGCTGGGAAACCAGCTGGTTGCCCGGCTACAGAGCAGCTTGGCCAGGCCAACCAAAAAAGACCAAAAATTTATGTCATGGAAAATATAAATATATATGATTTATTACCATTACCTGAGTGATCTTGTCTTGAGGAATGGTTTCAAAGTTTGGTGAGGAGAAGGTGAAACCACTGTCTGTGCCGGCATCGTAGGGATAGAGATCTAGGCTTATGTTTTCTATCCAGTGATCACTCTCGCACAAGTTTAGACTGTCTATTCCAACAAACCAATCAGGACTTGGCACAATGCGGACAATGAAGGACAGCTGCAAAACAAGAAGACCATTAGTGTTAGGCTGCACTGTGGTTTTAGCTTGCTCATTAGCTAGTATGAGCCGCTGGCTTGTTTTCATTTGGAAAGTTTTATTATTTACAATTCTCTCTATAATATTTTATATGGAATGCCTGGGAGGCCAGTGAAGAATGTGCATGTAGAGAGCTAGTTCCAAAAGAATGCTTTGGACACAGTTTGGAAGTGTCCTCATTTTCTGACCGAAAACATCTGTGCTTTTTATTTAAAAACAACTAAAAAAAAAACTGCTTAAACCAGCCTAAGATTGATTGCTGGTCATACTGTAGGTGGTCAAGGATGGTTTAGCCTGTATCCTAACCTAGCCAAATCAGAGTTGGTTTATCTGGTCACCCTGTTGGTGATGTTTTAGCCTGACCAGCCAACCCGGAAACCTTTCATTTTAGTGTCATACAGTTGCAAAAACTGCATAGAAATACATCTTACGAAGAGCTATGATTTGGTGCTAAAGAGAAGCTCAGGCTTGTCCTTGCTTTAACCTACTGCAGTGCACAGTGTACTTACTAAAGAGTGTCTTGCATAGACCTCAAATTCTGTGATTGCCTGACCAGTTCCTCCAACCACAGCTGGCGCTGAGAAGAGGCCATAGACACTCTGAATCCTTTCCCCAGCTGCCTCCACTTCCTTTATCAGGGTCCAAGCCTCTCCTCTCTCAGAGAACTCTCTCACCCCATTACTGGCGTACTCGTTCCTTTGCCAGATGTGATAGTCTGAGCTGTGAGTTACTCCTAAAATGAAAATGATTGTTTTCAATGTGTACTACTTCTTCAGTCCATAACATGCTACTCAAGCACTACCATCATTATCTTGCTTTTATGGACTTTTTATAGGAAAATTATTAGCATCATGTCATCTTGAGCAACCCAGCTTATTTTGGCATCCCCAAAGTAAATACAATCAGTTTATATACTTTTGTGATACTGTACAGAAATCTATAAGAAAGTTATGAATAATGGTAGCATTCCAGAATCCAACAGTGATCAGTGAGTAGCCATACAGAAAATTGCACATTGGCTAATAAGTTCCTAAAACCCTGTTGAAACTTAAAAAAAAAATTAATAATATTATATTATTAATATAAAATAAATAATAAATTATAATTTATTATATTATAATAAATATATTATTAATTATAAGAGCAGCCCACTCACCAATGATGGGGGACCACTGAGCAGGTGGCCTGTACAGGGGGTAGTGTTTGGGGAAGGCAGTCTGAGTCCACTGGCCGGTAAACGTCAGTCTGTACTTGGCTACCGATGGTGTCATGCACACGCGGTCCACGTCGACTGGCATTGCAGGGACTCCACTCAGCAGGGCCAGAGTCACGGTAAGCCACTGCAGCCAGCAGTTCACTTCCAAAGATGTCATCTTTTCCATGCTGGTTCTGTGAGGGAACAATAAACTGTTTTACCAGGCATGTGGATGCATGCCATAACCAGGTTTGAACGTTTTGGACCACTCCTTCCATACAAAACTATATGACAATGGTAAAACAGGGAAATTAAACACTTTACATAAGCTCCTCTATGAGTGACTGGGTATAACTTGTGTCTTACACTGACTAAGTAGGAAAGAATGTAGGTCAGGAGAACTGAATTCACTCTGTGTGAATCACTTGTCTTTCATGAAATATTCAACAAAAGAAGGATTGGTAATGAAACTGTATAATTTGTTGAAATTGGTTAAGCTATACTCGATTAAATATTGGTACTTTCATTTATATTATTATTATCCAACTTCATGCACCATGACCTACATTTTATATTAGAGATTATTAGATTTAAAACAGAATTAAATTAGTATGTACTGTAGTATTTAATGTATTTGTCATATAAAGTACTACCTTTACATGCATATGACCTAAAAAAGGATTTGAATTTGTCATAATAAAGCAGAAGCAGTTCAACATTGTGCAGCATGAATAAATCATGTAGTTAAAGAAAGCACTTACAGGGTTTGCAGAGACAGATGAGGTTTCCTGCAGAAGAACTGAGTGGAGGTCACCTGTGCCCAGGCATTCAGAGGAAGACTGCAAGATTACTGTGTGTCTTCCAGCTATTTATGCATTTCCAGCAGTCCCCACGGTCTAGCAATATCAATAACCTCCTGACCCCTCCCAGATGTAGTATCAAGCTCTCCACGCTCTGCATTACAACTCCATGTGGGATTTCTCTGCAAACGAGTCACTGTTTGAATCAAGATTCACACTTTTTTTCCCTCTCCTGACCAGGGATGCATAGAGAAAGCAGCATTATAAGGCTCCTGAGGGTTTCACAGTCAGCTGAGGAGGTAGTATTATGGGGTTGGTTGATTGTGGAAACAGACTTGGCTGGTGGATCAGCAGTGTGGAGGCACCCAGTAAGCTGAAAGCTAACAGATCCCGCCTGCAGCCAGTAATTGCTTCCACATGCTCACGTTTTGCCCCTCACCCTTCTCAAATTCTCTCCAGTTTCTTGACACTTAATTTGCTGAGAGCTGTTTGGATGTGGTTTTTCTGCAAACCAGTTTCATTTCTGAGAGCTTACTTTAAGGGTTTTTAATATTCTTCTGTTGAAAACCGGGCTTTGACCCAACTGAATTGCGACATCTAATGTCTTTAACATGTGTTTTATGCCTGTCTCAATCTGGGGTCAGTTTCTGTCAACCATCCCTCATTGTTCATTTGAGTTGTCTCACATGTCAGTCCATTTGGTCACAATGGACTAACAGAAATATTAATAGAAACTACAGAAAGTGTGTTAAAATGAGCTTAGTTTGATCATACACATTTAACATTAACTCAAAGGAAGTAATAAATATGTGACAGTATATTT
>NPDK01148114.1:0-14475 GCA_013461565.1 Labeo gonius
TGGATTTACTCTGTCTGAGTTTGTTCTGTTTCTTCATGTCATTCCAGAGACAGACTCAGATCAGTGTGGAGCACTGGCTGTTGTCAGACTCAATCTCACTAGATTATTACAATTAATGGAAATGTAAACCGATATTTTTACTGACACACTACAGCAAAAGATAGAAATAATTTACTTTAAACCATTTTTTAGCTGGTGGAAGTACTAGTGGCCTAAAATGTTTGCACAGTACTGTATATATACCCACACACACACAAACAAACGTCGTTTTTTTAAGTATTTATTACTCTGAATGATGTTATGTTACTGTGAGCTATAGTTACTCATACTGTTATGTAAGATTTTGGTCATATCGCCCATCCCTACTGGATCACACACATGCACGCATGCTGAAAATCACATTTCACACCTGAAGGACCTGAGAATAACACACACTAACACGGGTTGTTGGTCTTGTTTTAGCTGCTAAACACACACCTGTATGAATAAGGCCACACTCGTGTAAAACACTAAACAATAATGTCACTTTCTTCATCATCATTTCTTCACTTCAGTACCGTCCTCTCCAGCATCATGTGCTTCATGCATCTTTTATGTGCATTTCTTGTTTATATCTCACCTCACAAAAACATTTCATGGGTCCAATAATAATAATTAAATATAATAATATAATTATTTCACATAATTACTTGTGTAATTATATAATTACATCATTACAACTATTTTTTGCATAAAGTAAATGGCTTGTTTTAGTACGAGCTTTTTTTTTGTTTTTGAAATTTTGCCATTTGCATGATTTTTGTGACAAATTACAAAAACAGATAGACAAAAAAATAGTCTTAAATGTGTTTAAATAATAAACAAAAGTATTTACAAAAAAGTAAAGAAAAGGCATTAATAAGAGAATATAAACTGAATTAAATGACAAAATTCAGACTTTTTATAGTCCTAAATTGGGCTTCATTTTCTGTATGCAAAATATAGTTGTTTGATTTTGAGGTGATATCTGAGGTTTTGTCTGCAGGAGGTCGTTCAGTGTCTGACTGCAGAATGATCCACACATATTAATGTATGTTACTGTGCAATAAACAGAGTGACGTATGGAGACACGTTTGTGATGATGATGATGATGATGATAAAGATGACGTCCTGATGTCATCAGATGTACAGTGTGTATGTGTGTTAAATCCTGCAGCAAAAAATTTATGGCAGTATTTGAAATAAATTTTTATATTAAGTTAAAGCTTTGCTCTGGGTTCTCCTTTTGCTTGCATCTGATCTGTACAATATCGCAAATATCCAGCAGAGGTCACTATTGACAGTGAGACAATTTAGAAGTAAAATTTTAAAGTTTTACATTCTTAACAGAAAGTAATCACATCAATAAGTCATAAATAATATTTAAAATGTTTAAAAATATAAAAATAAATTGTGTGTGTGTACAATTTTACATTTAAATAAATGAAGATAAGTGCACTAAAAGTTTTTACCAGTTTCAACTTAAAAAACTTACGTTTAGCAGCTGCCTTAAAAGTTTGAGTTAAATCAACTTAAAAGTTCAAGTAATTTCAACTCATAAGTTAAACCAACTTAAAAGTACAAGATATTTAAATTTATTTTATTGTAGTAAGTTGAAATTACTTCTACTTTTAAGCTGATTTAACGTAAAAATTTAAGGCAGCTGAACTTAAGTTTTTAAGTTGAAACTGGTAGAAAATATTTATAGTGCTGAAGCGTAAGCGTATCTAATCAATAAATGATAAACAAAAAAGTATAAATACAAAAATATTAGAATTACATGCCACTTAAAAGTTTGGGATCAGTACGATTTTTAATAGTTTTTAAAGACCTTTAACAAGGTTCATTTAATCAAAAATACAGAAAAAAAAATTATATTGTTTTTTATACAATGTTTTAATTTTTCTATGTTAATATACATTAAAATTTAATTTATATCTGTAATCAAAGTTGAATTTATAGCATCATTACTCCAATCTTCAATATCACATGATCCTTCAGAAAACTGATTTATAATCAATATTAACAGTTGTGCTGCTTAAATAAATACTTTTATTCACCAAGGATGTGTTAAAGTAATAAAAAGTGACAGCATAGATTTACATTGTTAAAAAAGATTAATATTTTGATAAATGCTGTTCTTTTTAACGTGTTATTCATCAAAGAATCCTAAAAAAAAAGAATCACAGGTTCTGAAAACAACTGTTTTTAACATTGATAATAAATCAGCATATTAGAATGATTCCCGACACTTAAGACTGGAGTAACAACTAATGAAAATTCAGCGTTGTATCACAGAAATAAATTACGTTTCAAAGTATATTAAAATAATAACCACTGTTTTATACTGTAAAAACATTTTACAATTTTTTTCTGTATTTACGTTCAAATAAATGCAGCCTCGATGGGCGTGAGACGCTTTTAACTTTTGAGAAGTAGTGTGCACACACATTCTTGACCGAACCACATATTTCTGGCTCTGTAAATACCACAGCTTTGTTTCCACAAATGTCAGTCTGACCTCAGCCAATCATTCTGACCCGCATTGTTCAGTTTAAGTGGGTGTAAAACTCATCTGTGAGTCAGTGGTTCAAAAGGTGTGTTAACACCAGATTAACGTTTTTACATACTGACTAATCATTGTACCTTCCTGCCTTCACACACAGTTTGCATTCCTGTCTATTCTTGAGACATGATTGGACCTATTTCCCACTCATTCCAACTCAATATTATGTATATATATATATAAAGCTTTACTTGGTCTCATCTGAGACCACATATTTCCATCTCTAAATAAAACAGTACAGAGAATTGGAAATAACTCGAAAAGAATACAGAAAGAAATTCCGGGGAAATTCTAGAAGAGGAAGACCATATAAGGTTAAGGGTGGCGCTTGTGACGTCACGCGTAGTGATAAAAGCATTCAGGCTACGAGCTACTTCCGCTTCACTCTGCAAATAAGAGTGTCGACCAACACGAGCACTATAACCTTTGTATCTAAGCTTTAACCTTCATAGTTTAAACCAACTCGAAGCCTGAATTTTCTCGTCTAGGTCGTATTTAAGTTTCTCTTTTCGTTCTTTATCCGCGTGGTGATTAAAAGTATGACTTTAAGTCTTGGAATTAGGCGAACGGCTGCGTTGAGTATTCTCGCGCAAGGCGCGCACACGACGCTCGTGCCCGGGCCCGCACTCAAACCGCGGACCGAGGACGAGCTGGACGGGTGCGCGGATGAAATGGACGCCACACTAAAGCCGTTAAGACCGGGGACGAACAGTCTGAAGGGACTACAACTCGAGGGCCGCTTTGTGTCGACGGCGGCGGATGGATCTCTACCCTCCACCCCGGATCCGCAGGAGTTCGGTTCCGCCGAACTGGATCGTGATACGCGGCAGCTTTTATTGGATTTCTATCGCACGCATACGGGAATGTGTCCGCCAGACCGGAAGCATCATCACGCCTTACCGACAATGAAACGCGTCGTCGATGATATTCTCGTAAAGCACAGAATCGCATACAAAGGTAAGACTTGCGCATGCGCAACCGCGATACTCCCCAACAAAGATGCGCGCTCCCGCTGCTCTTCTAAGACTTTTAGTTTAGTCGGGTCTTGTGACGTCACGTCAACGACTCCGTATAAAAAGAATGTTGTTATAATTATTGTTTGTAATTGCATGATACGGCTTCTTTTTTCATTTATGTTTGTTTTTATCATTTTATTTTATTTTTCTGATGCTCTGATCATGTGATTGTTATTAATTTTTATTGGTGGTTTTCATGTAGTTGCTTCACCTTGAAGTGTCGGTTTCTGTTTTTCGGTAAAGGGTTTTTTTTTTCGTTTCTCAGGGTTTTTATCTGGTCAAACCGCAAGTTCGTCATAGCGATTCTCGGAACTGCGATAGTTCCGCTTATCTGCCGCCTTCAACCCGCCTCTGTGGGAGTGAAAATAGATTGGCTTTGAATAGCGAAACTATGTCGAAAGTATTGGGTGGAACAAAATGCCTCTGTTTTAACACGCAGCTGAGTGGGATGTTATGTAAAATCGGCTGGTTGGTTGAATTCAGGCGATTGGGAAATTCTAGTTTCACAGATACAAATGTTAACATTGTTGATCTTTCACTTAAGGAGTTTAACATTGATTATCTATAAGAAAGAAATGTAGAAGAACAAACACCATATTGTATACATTCAGCTACTTTTCTTTAATGACTATATTTACTAAAAAAAAAACACAGTTTCTGAATTGTTACTGCGTTTGCTACTTTGTATTAATTAAGAAGTTAACAAGTATCTTTACAACATTGTTCCAGTTGACTAAAACTGAAACTGAAATTAAAAATAAACTACCATAGTTTGTTACTTCAAATAAACTGACTAGTATAGACCGCACAGTTATTAAAACTTGACCTAAAACATGAAAAATTCTTAAAGAAAAATATGTAAAATATACATTTTCCTTTTTCAATGTTTTGTTTTAATTGAGCATTCATTTAAAAAAAGTGATTGCTGTCAATCAAAAAGGGGGCGGAGGATGTGGAACCACCAATTGAATTGTTATTGGCAGATATTGATCTGGATATCAGTATTAATGAGGTTTCTGACATCAACAGTCTGAATAAATAAACTTTCCACTGATGCATGGGTTTGTTAGGACAGGACAATATTTGGCCGAGATGCAAATATTTGAAAATGTGGTGGTGCAAAAAAAATCTAAATATTGAGGATTACATTGAAAATGGTTCAAATGAAGTTCTTAGCAATGCATATTACTAATTAAAAATTAAGTTTTGATACATTAGTGATAAGAAATGTACAAAATATCTTCATGGAACATGATTTTTACATGATGTTTGGCATAAAAGAGAAATTGGACTTAAGACTGGTGTTGTGGTCCAGGTTTCACATATGTACATGAGTTAATCTGGGCTGAGTTGCTGATGTCAAGGTTTTTTTGTTTTCTCTGCAGGAATGTTGCAGCGTCTGGAGCTCGACTCTCAATCAGACGACATGAGCGTCGTCGGCTCTATAGCAAAAACCATGTTCAAAGACGACACCACCAACTGGGGCCGGATCGTGAGTCTTGTGGCGTTCGGCGCCGCGGCGTGTTCGCAACTGAGGGAGTTGAAGCGGGATCGGTGCGTCGAGATGGTGGCCGAGCAGATCTCCTCATATCTGATCTCAGAACAGCACAACTGGCTCCTCAACAACAAAGGCTGGGTGAGTGACACCAGAGTCTGTGCGCTGAAAGGAAAATCTCTGTCGCTCTAATGGGAACGGCTTGTGTTGCCTTCACTGCATAATTCAAAGATGTTCACGTGTGTGTGATCTCACACGTGAATTCGGTCCATTCAACACGTGAAACTCAACTCCAGGAGCTCACGTATCAGAAACCGCCATTAAACTCGCCCGCATCTTCGTTAACCCCCATAATGCATTCGAGGAATCGTTTGTTTTTAGAACAGTCATGACCGCTGTAGTAAGAGTAACTGATTACATGCAATCTGGATTATGTAAAAGTAATCTAAAAGGTATCTAGATTGTTCTATAAGGGAAATTTGTTTCCTCACTAAAAACTTGAATTGTTTAGAAATGTTTGTGTACAGATCTGAATGTAAATTTGAAGTCTAATGTGTTTCTTTCGGTGCCTTTGCAGCAAGGATTCGTGGAGTTTTTCCACGTGGAGGACATTGAGTCTGTTGTTCGAAACGCTTTGATGGCCGTCGTCGGATGCGCTGGACTCGGCGCAGGTCTCGCTCTCCTGATCAGATGAAATTGGATCACCGCATGGCTCGTGTGGTCGCTGCACTCGTTCCTCTATACGCACATTAGGGCGGCGTTTGGATGCACAAACTCCTGCTGTGCTCTGCTGGACTCCGCTTTGAGCCCAACACGTGCTCTCACCATCCCAACGCACAAAGCACTAAAGATTGGGCTCTTCGAGAACCAGCAATAAGCAAACAAATATATTTTCTGATTTTATTTTTCTAATAAAAACTATTCAGAATTGTGTATTTGGTGTGTGTATCATTTGACTTCAATCCTTCACTTTGCAAACGTGTGCATCTTGATGAAATTCAGGATGTATGTAACTTTGTGTTCAGCAGCTCCTGAGTTCCTCATAATGATGTGAAATGAATGTTTTTTGCTCAGATTGGCCTTTAAGCAAAGAGAAGTGAGACCTCATTTCAAAGTCTCTTTTTGTTAAATGGAAGCGAAAGAACTTCTCTAACATGCCACCAAAAAAAAAAACTCCAGTGTCTTAATGACTTGTTAAAATACTTTCAGTTGTATTTCATTATGTTTTCTGGCAATGACACTGTGGCTTAATCAAACTTGAAATAAATTCTGGCATTGATTGTCCAACTGTAAAAAGCTGTGTTAGCAAATTTTATTTTTAAATTGCAATATCTTCCTAAATGCACAGTTTTTATTTGCAGAAATCGGCTTATTGCATTGAAAGCCGTTCATTTTATTTTTAAACATCAAGCACAATCAGTGCAAAACTTTAAACTGGAAAATTACATGAATCTCTTAGTTTCCAGTGTATATTTGAAGTTTTTTTTCTTCAGTTTTCTTTCACTTTAAGTACATATGTTTGTGTAGGTGGATTTTATAGGCTTTCAAAGTTCACCCACAAAGGGAAATTTGTTCTGCAGTGAATGGGTGCCTTCAGAATAAAAGTCCAAACAGTAGATTAAAAACATCACAATAATCCACAAGTAATCCACACCACTCCAGTCCATCAGTTACATCTTGAGAAAACAAAGATTAAACAAATACATTATTGAGGTATTTTTAACTAAAATACAAGTCTATAATCCATAATAACACAGGTTAAGCAACATCTACAAGCCAAAATGGCTTTTAACAAATATGGAGGAAGTATTATGGATTATGTATTTTAGTTAAAAAAGTCTTAATGATGGATTTGTTTCAGCTTTTGTCTTCTCAAGATGTTAAGTGATGGACTGAAGTGGTACTTGTGGATTATTTTGATGTTTTTATCAACTGTTTGGACTCATTCTGACGGCACCCATTCACTGCAGAGGATCCGTTGATGAGCAACTAATGACATGACACATTTCTACAAATCTGATGAAAAAACAAACTAATTTTTATCATTTGCACATTTAATTCATGCTTAAAATGTGTACTGACATTTTCTAACACTCAAACATCAAACCAAGTGTCATTAGATGAAGATCCGGAAAAAGAGAAGTTTGTTGTTTGAGATGATACGTGCAGTTTGGAAGAACAGTCTAAGTTTGTGGTTAGTCAGAGGATGATGCTGCTAGTTAATGTGGTTCTCACCACTGAACTTGATACATTCGTACGTGCACTAAAATTCACCATCTGATTCAGATGCATGCAAGATGTGTTTGGGATCTGCAGATGTGCGTCGATGTGTGATTGTGTTGATTCTGGTGCAGCACAAACCACACACAGCAGCTCAAGTGTGACATTTCTGTGTGTGTGTGTGTGGTTTGCTATCATCTGGTTCAGAGTGTTTTCTAGCTTACAGTGCAAGTCAGCAAATATAGAGCATGGCATAACACACCTCGCATCTGATGTGTTGCCTTCTGCATTTCTAGTTGACAACACACTCACACTCACAGAAGCTCTGCACAACAACACACTCCCTGCTTAAAAATACATGCAAGATGTGCTGAAACAATGTTTCAATTATTTCTCATAAATATCAGTGACAATATAAAATGGAGAGCAAATATGAACTAGTTTGGGGAGGTTTGCACACACACAAACCGCTAATGAACCGCTGCGTCTGCTTTATCTTGATGCATTTAAAGCAGATCTGACACCATCAACACACAAACATTTCTGAGAAACTTCTGACGTGTGTGTGTGTGTGTGTTTACACGGACAGTGTAATGTCAGTTGATCCCGTATTTGACTTTGCACATCAACAGTATCAACATTTTCTGAAGTACATCATGAAAACAAACATCCATGAATATCAAACAAAAATGTGTTAATAAGGTACAGAATGATTAACATGAAACAGACTAAAGATAAATAATATGATTAGAATTAACCTGATTTTTAGCTGATCGAAATATTTGATTTTATTAAACTCACAGCAATAATGTTAAAAAAGTCATCATCCCCAAGTGTATCCAATATGGAGGAGACAGTCTGCCGAGCTATGGTCAGCCGTAGCCCCTTCATACTGCCACTCACATCTACCAAAATGACCACATCTTTAGGAGATGTAGCAGCCTGGATATACCTGTAAATACATACATGTCAGAATAGTGTAACAGAATTAGTATGGATTGGTTTGTGTCAAAATGTAATATCTAAGATATTAAATGTTTAAAAAGACATGAGCTGACACTTTGTTACTGGTACATATTAGTGAATTTAAATCCTTAAGTCATTTTACAAATAACTGGTATATGTATTAATCTGTGGCTTGATGTTAATAGGTGAGGCTGAGAGTAAAAAAAAAATCAGTTACCATTTCCGATTTCGACAGTCGAATTCTAGAACCCCATGTTCATCAGGTGTCCACTTTATACCTGTGAAGATAGTGGATTGTCTAAATTGGCTTATTACTCTACTCCTAGATATGCACTCTGTCTATTCACAGAATAGCCAGCTTGCCGACTGCATTTGCCCAAATAAGCAGTAAATAGTAGTGGATTGAACATTGCATCGCATAATACAATGCTCTTGATTTTTATGAGACATGAACTGGAAACAATCTTTAACAAAATAAGTCAAATGCAAAGTGCAAAGTGCAAATTTAATTCTAAGAAAATAACTGGAATGTACCTGGAAGGCCATTTATCAATGTGAGAGCAAAACAATTTAATTAATTTTTCAAAAAACAATTCAAATAATTTAATTAATTCTTTAAAAATAAAAATGTCTTAATGCCTTTTTAGTGTGGTTGGCAGCAGCGGCGCCTGGGGAGCAATGGGGGGTTTGGTGCCTTGTTCAAGAGGACCTCAGTTATTGATATTGAGGGTGGAAGAGAGTACTGTTCATTCACTACCCTCTACAACTCACTCAGTGCTTCAGTTACTCCAACAGTTACTGAACTGAGGAGACAGTTTGGACTTAGACTGAAGAACTGTACCCTTGTACTCTGATGAAGAGAATGGAGACATTATGTTGTGACGACATTGGGGTCCCTATAGAAATTGGCACAACCACTGAACTGTATTACGAGATTGCCGTGCAAGCAGCTGCATATCAAGCAAGTACAACCAGAAGCTCGTAATCTGCCCACAGCTCCTGGAGAAGGAAATGAAGGAACCCAATGTAAGGGGAGATAGAAGCTGCTAAGTCCTCTGCGGAAGTCCTACCTGAAGATGGGATGTGAACGCTACAAACATGGAGATGGACTCTGTCAAGGGAAAGTCACAGAGGAAGACTCAGCCCGCAGCTCTGCAGATGTCTTCTAAAGAGTCACCGTGCACCAGGGACCAAGAAGAGGCAACACTCAGAGTGAAGTGAGGTCTCACTCGCATGGACATGGCTCAACTTGCGTCTGGTACACCAAGGTGATGACATCCATTCATCCAGTGGGCCAACTGCTATTTGGAGACAGCTTACCCCTTCTGTTGGCCTCCAAAGCAGGTCAGGGAATGTGAAAGGTGTGCAATGAAGACAGAGGAGCCCCATGCCTTAGTGAGCTCCTTGTGCACTTCCGAAAAGAAAGGCACCTGGATATGGCACATGGCCAATAGTTGCGTCCAGCACCCGAGTACCAATCATCCAGCTAAGGAGAGGTTTCACCTCCAGCCCAATACTCACAGCTGCCCGGGAAAGCATTGCCGGCAAGTCAGCATGGGCCTCTGTCTGAAGAAGCCCTTACTGTAATCCTTAAACCTCCCTGAGTGTCAGTCAAGTAGGGTCTGTGTTGAGCAGAAGACCCAGAGAGGGTGATAGCAGATCGGATTATAATAGCAAAGAAGAGTTGCATTATCAACATTGCCATGGGCATGTGCTCACCGTGCAGGCATGTCCCATCCACAAATGCTGTCTCAGCGTGCTCTTGCCCCAACCATGAGACAGCAGTCATGGATGTCATTAGAGGGCAGGAAAATAGTGCATTCCAGAAATGTTGGAAAGAAATCTTTCATAAGAACACTCACATACTGTTTTGCCCTCTTTGTGAGGAAACTTGCTCTTTCTGAAGCACCCAGGGAGAATTCACAGCACTTATCCGTGCAGAAGGACCAATGTTCATTGGTCTATTCTGATTGAGCTCCCAAGGGATCCCCTAAAGTCATCACGACATAACGTCGAACATGACAGACAGAAAGAGAACTCATGTGTGATGACACAAAAGAATCAGTTCACATTTAAAAAAAAAAATATTTCCTAATTTGCCTGAGGCTCTGGATTACAGGTAATAATGTTGTAAATAATGTTCAGTTTCTTGTACAGGCCGATCATTTTCACTTCAAAAGAGACCTTAAAATATTGTCAAGAATCGCATGTATTTTTTGTGTGTGTGGTGCCTGATATGCTTTTTTGACTCTCAAAGTAATGGTAGCTGTTGATGTGCAATTTATGTATCATCACCATGCTTTCAGCTAAAAATCTTCTTTACTGTTCTACTGAAGAAAAAAAAAATGTTCTGCGGGTAAATTAACAGCAAAATTACTTTTTTGGGTGAACTGTCCTTTAATACATATATTTATTGAACACTGATATATTTTATCTTTATTGCAGAGATTGTAATGTACAGTCAATAGCAATAGTAAAGATGGTATAACACTCTATAGCTCAGCAATGTTGATTACAAGGAGAGCGTTCAAAAGAACTCTTCACACAGAGAGGTCTGCAGGTCTCAACATTAACGTGAAAGTATTACGAATTTACAATGGGAGCATTTGACTTTTCTCATTATTTAAATTTGAGTTTTCTTTTTCAAGTCATTTTCACGGAATCCAAAGTAATTCTACACCAGAGACATTTTCTTCACTGCACAGATTTGTAACTGTCTGATGCCTTTTTTCTGCCCCTTTTCAAAATCATCAGCTGTTATTAACAATATCTAATATCAATAATAATCAGTATCTAATAGTGCAAATGATTACTTCAATTGACAGATTACATTTACATATGACACACTGGTGTATCGCTAATAAGAACCAATAATTTCCATAGACACAAGTGAAAACACAAAGTGGAGTACACAGTGGTACTTGAGGTGCTTTTAAAAAAATCCTGTCAGTAGCTCTAAAAGATCTGATGCCACAAATCCAGCAAGCTTTGCTAAATCAAGGAACTAATTCCTCCACAAAAGCACTCACTGGAGTAGCCTGGTTCCTAAATATAATTTTGTTTCCAGGCAGACTAATTAAAACTGATAAATTGCATAAATTGATTGTACCAGGCTATTTTAGCCAGCGCACATTTTAAATCTCATCAGCCTTTTATTAGCCTGAAGCAGGTTTAAACAATACTTAAAGCTGTACCTGGCAGGCTGCTGGGCTCATGAATATTAATCACGCTAAAAATCAATGCATTTGTCTAGGTACATTAAATCTAGATTTAAATTCAAAAAGACAACGTAGTCTATGCATGACTTCACATTTTTTCTTATCCAAAAAGAGGCTGATGTGAACATTATGGAGCGCTTAACACTCTCATGCAGTGTATGCTTTTTTCATACTCCAAGGAATAAAGAAAAATGTATATGACTAATGCAGTGCTAACTGACAGATTATTTATTACAGTATAGTATCTGCCTCATTTTGTGATAAAATTGTGTTTGTCGTATAACCAAAATTACTGGTTATTGTCAAGCAGTGTATATGATTTCTTAGCCAATTAAAAATAAGAGAAAAGAAATAATCTGTCCAAGAAAAGAAAAGTATTACATTTGACATTTCTGTCTCCCTCACTTTGTCAGGAATAATTTCATGGTCAATCAATTGAATATGTGTGTTGTGGAATGAAGAACCTTGTGAAAAATGTATTTATATGAGAAAAGACATCTTAATAAAGTTTCTTCCATGTTATTGTGTTTAGAGGAGTGTTTCTGCAGAAGATTCTACCTCTGGCCTGTCAACATTTAGCTAACCAGTGCAGACTATAGAGAAGGTTTCTAAAAAAAGTGTATCTAATACAAAATTAAAGGGACAGTTCACCCCAAAATGATACTTTACTGTTAATTTACTTAACCTCTGGCCATCAAAGATGTAGGTGATTATTTTTCTTTTAGAGTTGAACAGTAAAGATGATTTTTATCAACCATGGCCCTTATTAAAATGCAAGTCAGTGGCTTCCAGCACTTGGGAGTCAAAAATCCGGTAACACAAAATGAATACCTGAGGCTCCTAACAATATATTCAAGTCTCTTGTAGCGAATCGGTCTGTGCATGAAACTAAACATTATTCATGACATTATTAGCTATAATCCAGAGAATCAGGCAAATGGTCACGACTGATGTCTGGTTTGCAAATAAGTCATTCTTTTGAACCAGATAAACCAGGTCACCAATTCGGATTGGCTCTTCTAAAACAGTGCATGGCTTGTCCCATAGGAAAGAAAATTTGTCAGATTTAACATCTCAAATATTTCTCCTAGACAGAAATGAGGTTGCTTTAAGATGGAATGGAGATTTTTGCTTAAGTCTCCTGCTTCTCAAACTTGTCTCCTGAGACAAAAACTCTAACACTCTCACAATGCTCTTCTTTAAAGCTTTAAAAGAGATCTCAACAACAACATACACTCCGCTCAGATATTTCTCCTTAGCTAAGGACTAAGAGAAAGAGAAAAATCTGAGCAAAATCTGTGTGTAACGGGACTCAACTTGGCAACGGAGATAGATCCTAGTGCGAGCTTTATTGAAACACGTCAAACAGGCAGGGTCGACATCCAAACAAACAGTAATATCCAGGGCAAGACAAAACCATAATCCAGAAATGCCTGTAGCTATGGAATATAGGTAATAATGTTGTAAATCAGGAGCCACTGATATTAATTTTGTATTGCCTGTATGTTTTTTTTTACCTTCAGGTGTCAGTAGCCACTGACATTTTACAAATCACAAAGAACCATTGTTTCAGCTAAAAAAAATCCTTTACTAATCTACTGAAGCCAAAAATTCATCTACAATACATCTTGGATGGCCTGTGGGTTAGCAAAATTAATAGCAAATTTTCGGTAAACTATCAAAGAAGTCATTTTTCGGTCATTTTTGGGTAAACTATCCTTTTAACCTTTAAGCTTGCAGTAGGAGCAAGTTCAACAAAAAATTAATTGTTGGATCCTCAAATAGTGCCATCTGATCGATTCAGCCTATGTCATCAAAATCTCACTCCAGCCAGGCAACCAAAGTTAGCAGCACTTATCTAAACCATGCCAACCAATGAGAATCAAGGGGAAAAAAACACTGAAAACTCACCTGGATACTGTCTGAAGAAACCTTTGGCGCTACCAAAGTACTGCCATATGAGAGAAGGGTCTCTTTTAAAGTTGTCCACAAACACCTTATTGAGTGCCTCTGACCAGTACACCCCATTCACTATGGCTGAGTCTGCAATGGAAGTCTGAATGAATTATTTTAATTTTTTTATTTATTTATTTTACAGCAAATTAACAGTAAGTCAGTATCAGTCAGTATTCTGAAAACACAATACATTACACTTTGAATGATTTGTATGAAATCTGGGAGCTGCTGTCCACTCTTGAAGTATATGGTAAAAGTGTCCATCACATACCAAACACAACAAACAAAACCACAAATAAACTTAAAATCTAGTACCTTTAACAGCAGTAACAGCAACCAAACACACAGAATCTGATTAGAGGAGAGGCCTTGCAAAAGTGCTGTTTACCCCAGTATCAGCATTGGGATCTACAACATCTACATCTATAATGATGTCACTGTCATGTGACATACAGCATCACTTGTTGCACAGCTTCACTACCATTTACAATTCCTATTCTGTGGCCTCTTGTAACTGCATTATCCTGCAAAATGTGGCCCGACAGCTCAAATTCTAAATCATTATTAGAAGCTTACAGTTGTGAATCAGGGTAATGTAACACTAATTTTTATTTACAAGCTTAAGGTGCAGGGGAAAAAATAACCTCTCGCTCAGTCCATAGATAAGAGTCCTACCCTGGAGTCCATATTTGCATATGAAAGAGAAATAAGCAGAGTCTTATTCAGTGACCGAGTGGTGCTTTATTCATAAGAAAAGGAAATAATCCCTAAGTGCAAGTAAAGCAATGCATTATGGGTTTTACTGTGGAACCCTTATGCTTGATTCGGTATCATCCTATTTCTGATTACACATTTAGAGTGAATATAATTGTTTTTGTTTTTTTTTAAGTTTTCCTCAAGAAGTTAACCTTTATTTTTATCATGTGAGATTATTTGTTATGAAACAGATAGTTCCAGTCCTGGATTATGATTGGTTTAAGGCACAATCAAAGCTGTTGTAAATTACTCTTAAATCTAATT
>NPDK01148261.1:0-11344 GCA_013461565.1 Labeo gonius
AGAAGTGAGTATAAGGGTTTTTTATGAATCTTTGCAATCGCCTTTCCTTATAATGTGCTAGTTAGCAAGTGGCTAAACGACCCTAAAGTAAACAGGCTCGTCTCTCCACAGAGAGAAGAGAGGGGCGGGGCGAGCAGAGCTCATTTGCATTTAAAGCAACCACTAGAATGGGATGATTTTTGCAGAGCTGATTTTGGCAAGTTAAAAGGGTGTTGTTTTACAAAACCATTTAGAATTTTTAACCAAAGTATAAAATAGACTTTTCATTAAGACCCTAAAGAATCATATCAACTTGTGGAAAATGGGCAACCGATGACTCCTTTAAAGATTTTGTTCCATTAAGATATTTAGTAAATTTTCTACCATAAATATATCAAAACGTAACTTTTGAGTAGTAATATGGATTGCTAAAAATTTCATTTGGACAACTTTAAAGGTGTCACGCTGTCTGTAGACGGAGACGTAGGGAGACGAAATATAACAAAAGGGCTTTAATATAATCCAAAAAGGGTACATCCAGACAGAAACAGCAGGGGAAACACACACCAACATACCTTTAAGATCCCACGACAAACACTGAACTTAATCCAACTTATGGGATGCTAACAATACAAAGACAGGTGTGGGTGATTAACCAATAAAGACTTAAGAAGGAACGGAACAGGAAAGACCATATAAGGGCACCGAAGGGAGAAACCAACAAAACAGTCCACAGGGGTGTGACATTACTCCCCCCTCCAGAAAGGCGCATCTCACGCCATAACATATACACCGGGGAGGGGGGGTGGGTGCCCTGGAACCTGGTGCAGGGCAGACACAGGGCGGAGAGAAGGAAGGCCTCCAGGGCGGATCAGGGTGGTCAGGAAGCCATGGTGGATCAGGAAACTCGGGGAGCCATGGGGGAGCACACAGTCCGGGAAGCAATGGCGGAGCAGACAATTTCCCCAAACAATTCTTGGGGAAATTAGGGTACTACAAGCCCGGGAAAGTACAGGAGGACTGGGCACTGAAAGGTGCTCAGGAGGCGCGGGCTCTGGAGGCCGCTCTACAGGCGCTGGCACTCGAGGGTGCTCTGGAGGCGCAAGCTCTGGAGGTGAGGGCTCTGGAGGGCGCTTTGGTGGGCGCTTGGAAGGAGTGGGCTAATTATGATAAATGACTTACGTCAAAAGTAATCTAAAAGTAATCAAAAAGTAGTCCGATTATATAACCTAAAATATGTTATGCAATGGATTACGTTACTAACTCCACTTTTTGTAAGTAGAGTACACTGCATTTTTTTTTACTGCATATAAATGCATGATTGCAGAAATATATATATATATATGCAACAGAGCAACAGATTTTGTGTGAAAATAAATCATACAAGTCTTGTATTTTGTTTAAACACGGGGTAAAAGGCACACAGTATTGTTACAAACAGGCTACTTTAGCTATTATATATATATATATAAAATGTATAAGTTCATAATTGTTCAAAACAATCACTTTAGCACTTTTTTTCGACTTTTTTTGAATTTTTTTTTATATAAATATACTTTTTTAAAATAAATATACTGTCATTAAAACATATTTTAAAATATAGAAACAAGGTCATTTTAAAAAGTAAAGATTCTGAAAGCACTGAAGGAGATCCCATAGTAATTAAAAATTGATTTACAGTAGTAACAACAAATGATAATTTATTATATGATATGATTAATATCATGTTTTTAAATATGATGGTTTCATTCTTAACATGTTGATTATTTCTAAGATGGACAAGCAACGTAATATATGATAATCACCATCTGAATCTAAAAGTCAGCCTTCAGTTAATTATCATGTTAATTATTGCGCCTTTTCGCCCCAACATCAGGGGTGCTTTTTGCCCCAAATACCATACTTACTTATTTGTTCATGATTTAAAAGTTGCTGTTTTAATTATCTTAAACAGAACTGAAAATCATTAAGAAGACCTTTGTCTCAAGACATATTAAAAACATCAAATATTAGATCAAAATTAGATTAACCGCAATGGCGTCAAGGATCAGACAACTTTGCACGTGTATCTTGAAAAGCGGATGTTTTGGAAAGTGCTACAACACGCTTTTCTGCCCTCTAGTGGTTTAGACGAAAATAAGAGGATGCATAATTTGCATATTTGATAAATATGACCCAGCAAATTCACAGTAGCGGTTCTGTTTAAACGCAGTGTGTGTGTGGTTCGGTTTGGTTTTGACGAAAGGGGTAAGCAAACTTTTTGGCCTTTTCACCTGTAGCACCTCCCCTTCGCGCACACGTCACGAGCCTCCGAGCACCGAGGGCGCGCGCATTCACTCTCACGAGCCGGAGAGACGCGCGAGGGGAGACTGCGCCCATCATCATCATCATCATCATCACACCGAGACCCAGCAGGCTGAACAATGGCAGCATCCAGCACCTGATTCACAGATGGAGACGTGCTGGAGCCGATGAGTGCTCTTCGGCGGAGATTTTAACACACGCTCCTGCTGTCATCAGGGATGGAGCGATAGAGGAGCGCGAAGCAGCGGGCTCTTCTCCATCACTGACGGGAGGCGCGTCCACCTGCTCTCTGACTGGAGGCCCGGGATGCGCGAAAACATGCACAAGTGCCTCTGATAAAGGAAATTATTTGACCGGACGAGCCGTTTTGTGGCGAAAAGCTCTCGGCGTTAAGACGTAAACACTATCTGGCAGCATAGGGAATGGGTAAGTCATCGGACGTGCTGCTGTTCTGCGTGAGATACGGAAGAAAAACGCACCACTTTATCAATATGCATGCATTGCATGACTCTTCCAGTACAGTGCACGTTGATATTATCAGATAGGATGAGGAGGTGTAGTAATGTTACTTTTGGCTTCATCAAACCCTGCTCACTTCTGACACTTGCCTCAAAACCAAGCGTTTTTGAGCATGCCTCTTAAAACCTATATTGAGTTACATAGACAGCGAGTCTCATTGACAGCCTTTCGGAACATCATGATCTCAAGAGCTGCTTACATAGATTTTTTTTTGGTCACCATGGTATCAAAAAACTAGTGAGCCATTACATTATGTGGACATTATGGTTTCCTACCTGGAGGGCTTTTTCGGAAGGTTTAGAGCGTTGCCTTCCTAGACAGCATTTTTGGGCATCACATGGACTTTTAAGTGGACGTCGTGTTTGGATATCATAGCTCCAAACTATAGTGAGCTGCCTATCTAGACAGCATTTTTTGGCCAGCAAAGGTGCTGTCTAGGTATCTCAAAATGTTCTATTGCCTTGTGCCAAAAAGTACTAAAACGCATTCAAAATTCTTGTCACAGTACTGAAATGCAGCATTTGTGTTATTAACCTCAGGTTTCAAGAACAGTTTAATGTCTGAGCAATTTTTGACTGATTTAGGAAGCATTTGCGGAGATGATGGTCTCAAAACCTGGTGATCACTCAACAGCCGTCCAGATTCGGTTTGGGAAAGGGGGTCAGTAGATTTGTAAAGACTGTAGGATGTGTCAAAGATGCATTTTTGCAGGGCCTGGAATCTGGTGTTAGTGCAGATTTGATCATCTGTGACGACTGTGTTTGTTTGTAGTCTTATAAAAGAACTGAATCACATTCCGATTGGATGCATTGGCAGTTTGGAGCACTCTGTCAGCCCAATCTGTGCCGCTCACTCACTGAGTCACAAGTCTATCAATGGGCTAGTGTTTTTCTTGCCTTCTTTTTTTCCAGTGTTTAGTCATAACGTCTGCTGGTCTTCTTCTCTATGGTCTTCACAACAATGCCCTCAGAGATGATGGCTATGAGGATGAATGTTTTTTCGAGGGGACCAGATGGCATTGTGAAGTGTCTGAACCCCGAGCTAAAGTGAGAAACATATTTGTTAAAGTGAAATACTACAAGGTCTCAGCTGTAATGCATCCATTTATCTTTGTTTCCCCCCATGTTTTATTTGTTCTCTATTATTCTTGATTCCATGACATTCCAGTTCTGCCGTCTGAATTCTGATTTATCCTTCACTATGCAGCATTCCTTTAATTTCACTCATTATTTCCATTGTTTTTTTCTTTCATGCATCTTTTCATGAAACAGCCCGCTTGCATTGATTTGCGTCGCACTCCAAGCGTTGTCGCTGTTGTTGTGAGTGTATTGTTTTTGTGCGTTTAATTGAAAGACCTCGGCCTAAGGGATTTCTGAAAGCTACTTTACTACTAAGCTACTGCGGCAGAAAAAATCCCCACGTTACAACAACAGTTTTGCTAAGCGATTATGTAGCTAGAACCTACCTTGATGAGTCACAGGAAACTGAGAATGTGTCAATTAGTGAGATCAAAGCTGATTAAGCAGCTATTATTTGATCATTTTGAGATTATCAGCGTTAAATTGCATATGTGGCCATTTAATTAAAATGATGTCAGTTCCAAAAACTACCAATACCCTCATCTGTTATCCCAATTAATGAAATTTGGCATGCATATTGTGCAAAACCCATTTTTTTGCATATCTTAGCTATCATGTTATCAGTTGCTCTCTCATCCACTGGCCGTTAGAAAACCCAAATAGGCCCACCTGTCATTTCAACCATACACTTCCATAATTTGCATTGTCCACACTACATATATGATGTGTCATATCCTACCACTGGGTCGTTGCGTGTTTCATTTTCAGCAGCTGTGGTTTTCTGTGTTTGAGTCATATATTGCAGCATGTCTTTCTGTCGGACCGTGGATAAGCTCAGTGAGGCAGACTGCTGCGGAGAGCCGGCGCTGTAATTAAACAGTGAGGTGAGGTCCATGGGAGATTGTTCAGCTTCTTGATTGCTTTTCATGGCCGGAGGGGGAGAGAGCTCAGGCTTCTCCTGAGGGACAGAGCCACACCGTCCTTTCATGCTTTTACAGACTTCCTGAGATCTCCACACACTGACAGCTCACGACACTCTGCTATCTGCTCACCTGAGGCTGGAGTTCATGAGCCAGTCGAGCGTTTCAGCTCTCCTGTGGATGATATCACACAGAAATGAACAATAATTAATGTTTTGCATGATAAAATGTGGTCCTTTTCATTAAATATCATCCTTTCATTGACAGAACTGAGATGTTAGCAATTCTTCTAGAATAGTTTTTGGCGTTAGCCATGCTTTTGTTGTGGTGTTGCAGTAGAGCGGCCTAATTGGACAGTATTTTGGGTCATTGTGGTCTGTGTGGGCATCATGATTTTAACTAGACAGGATTTTAAGGATTGTAGTTTCAAGAGATGCCTTTCTAGACAGCCTTTTTTGGCATTGTAGTATAAAATACCATGTGAGCTGTGATTTTTGTGTTAACTGGACTTTGGGGCATCATGTTCTCAAAAAACCTATTCAGGTTCCTATTTAGCAATGTAGTCTCAGAATCTGAGCTGCCAATATAGACAGCATTTTTGGACATCATTGTCATAAAATCCAGTGAGCTGTCTGCCTAGATGGCATTCTTATTTGTTTCAAGACACAAAGTGTTAGTTCCCAATAAAATACATAAATACTTAATAAAAGGCATTAATTTTATACTAAGTAAAGTTCAAGTGGCATTAACATATTTACTGACATTTTGCTTGAGATTTACTGATATAAAAGTTGTAATTCAACTTTATTTGGAGTACTATTTGTGCACAATGTACATTTCTTAATATTAAGCCTAAAATGGGTTTTATATTCATTATTGATAAGAATTGCATGTTCTTTAAATAATATCGGTCTTTAAATGCAAAATATTTAAAGTGTACCTAAAGTATTTTTATTAAGTGCATAATATGTAGATGTATTTGTAGTATACTTAGCATACAATACATGTATTTTAAATACATTTTAGTATATTTTTTTTCACTAGGGTTCATTCTTGCCTAATACTTGTATTGTCTTATGCCAAAAAGTAGATGAATCAAACAAATATAAGATAATTTTCAAGAGAAACACGGAATACTAAAATCCTTCGGAATCCCTTTGAGATGCATGTTTGGTAACAGTACAGAAATGCAGCATTACATTCTTTAGATTTCAAGAATGGTTTCATGCCTGACCATTAATGACTGTCCTTGACAGCATCATAGTCTCAAAACCTAGTGGTCGGTAGATTTGAGGAAACTATAGGAAATATCAAAGATGCTTGAGCCAGGGTAAAATACCATGTGTGCTGCCTATTTAGACTGGATTTTTGGGCATCATGGTCTCAAAACCTAGTGAGGTGCCTACCTGGACAACTTGAGTTGCCAACATAGAAAGTATTTAGTCATGAAGTCTAGAGCTTCCTACCTAGATGGAATTCTTGTGCATGATGGATTCATAATCAAATGAGCTGTATATGTAGATGGCATTTAAGGGAATCATGGTCTCAGAACATAAACAGCTGTTTGCCCAAACCACATGTTATCCTAGGTATGTTTTGAATTTTAAGTAGTGCTCCTATGGTGTCCTCTAGAGGTTTTTATCCATGTTCTAATAGTATTTTTGGTGCCGTTACAGTGTAAGCAAAACCTACTTCCTCCTTCTGGCACACAGCACATTTTTCTACTCATTCTTGGCACACGCGAAAGTGCACGTCTTTGTTTCCCTCACATTTAAAAGCATATTAAAATGCCATGCGCATGGAACACACCGTATCTGCTTTAACTATACTATAATGTACAGAACACCCTCGTCTTTTTTGTCTGATGTGATAATTTAGTGTGGAAGTACACATCTGAATAAGCAGAGCTGTTCGGCTCAAGTAGCTCTTGATGGAGCCGCTGTGTGAATGGTGTGGTGGTTTTACGCTACATGTAAATTGCTGGGCTGTAGTGGCTGTGGTCAAGAGCTCTTTGATGAAATCATATTCCAGCCATGTGCGACTCTGAGGGTTGTCAACAGTGTGCTGATTCACATAGAGATGACTGCAGGTGCAACGCGACGCTTGATTTCATCAAAACAGGAGGCGAAATCACGACTGTCCAAAAGTGAAAGGTATTCTCCACATGAAATATCGTTGTAATTGCATTTTTGTAGAATTTCAAACAAACAATCGTCCAAAGACGAGCTCAGTGGCTGCTCTGCAATTTCTGAAAATGACACCAACTAATTTTTTGTAGTTTCTTTGTTCTAATATTTTATATATATATTCCTAACATGACCAGAGCGCTTTTATTCATATTAAGCCACCAAAAACAAAATGCAATTAAACAATAGCAAATGGCCAGTAGGAGGTCTTTATGGCTGATACATTTTCTCCATTCAAGCACAATTGCAGACAATTAATTTTGGACTTGTGCATGTTTTGTAGGTAATGCATTCATTTAATTTTCCCCTATTAATAGTTATATCTTTAAAGAGTGCAATAAGTATCAAAAAGGTTTTTTGAAAAAGAGTTTATTCTGTTCAAACTATAAAGTTACTTAGAGAACATTTTTGAGCTGAAATGAACACTATTCACACAAACTTAATTACAAGGGCAGATTCTCCATTAGTAAAAGTCTTACTTTCATGAAGTTCCTTGTTTTTACCTTAAGACACCTTTACTATAGTACATTATTTGTAAACTAATACATTTTGATGTTCACATCACATAACCTGCTCCATATGTATGGCTTTTCTGATGTAGTAAACTTGCTTGGTAGCGCACCCGGTACACTTGTGATGTGAGGTGCTTTTGTTTAAAAATATTGTTTGGGTTTAGGATTGTGTTTAGTGCAGGTTTTATGTTATTTTCCATACCAGCATAACAGAAACACTGCAATACATGCCTGTAACAACATAAAAACGTGGCAGTGGTCATGTATCGGATGCACATTTTAGCACCACTCACCAGAGATTTCACTTGGAAACTGGTGTGGAACGTACAAGAAGCATTGTAGAAATGTCACAGGTATGTTTTTGTGAGCCTTGGGTTGGTACACTGATTATAGCTGTATTTACAGAAACAGAATACAAATTTCACTGTATATTGGTAGGAGTGTTGGATGCAGTCATAAAACATTAAAAATAATGCGTAACATATAGAGGCTTCGCAGAAAGCGTTCCTGCTTTATCTTAGAGGTTTTAATTGTGTGCTCTGTGGCGTTTTCATTACCCAACCCCCCATCAACAGTGGCCTGCAGTGACACTACAGTAGAGTCTTTGTGTCTCTGTGCTCTTAGGCGGCCGGCTCTGGTTTCAGGATCTGCCGCTGGAGCACAGGAGCGGGTCAGAGAGGCCGTCTTTAAACACCACCAAATGAGCAGCAAAAAATGAGTCACAATGTTTCATGCTCGTCTCTTTCATCCTATTTTTCAAAGGTTGGCATAATGGTGTAATGGTTAAAGATCTGGGCTGTTAACTCAAGGGTACTAGGATCAAATCTCTGTAGGGTCAATTTATGAAGCTAAGAAGTTAGATTTCATATATCGTTAGGTGTCAAGCAAAAAGAATAAATGGGAAATATTGTTGGTTTGGGTAGATTTTCGATGCATTTTAAAGTATAATTAGTGGAAGTCCAAAAACAATCAAAACCTTTGCTCATGAAAGTATACAGATCTGAAGGAGACAAATTCTCATTAGACGTTTTAATGTTGCTGCATTATCAGGACAATGCTATTATGACTTGTTTAAAATTATTGTTATAATCAAAATTATTACATGTCGGGCTGTCACTAACGATTATTAATAAAAACAGACCTAAGTGAACAATAGCCTTTAAAATGACTTAAAATGCATATATAATAGCAACAAGGCAATAATTAGTTGAAAAAAAGTATCAAAAGTAAGTAATCATATGGTTTTATTGAACAAAACATTATAACAAATGACTACAGAGGGCGTAAACAGCCTCACGATTGTCTTTACACTTTATTGTGCAATCTAATCCTTACTTAAAATTGACTAAATAACATATAGTTCAAATGTCCACTTACTCTTTAATATTTGGCCATTTCTTTGCAACAGAAATGCTACAGCTTAACCATAATTTCTTGAATATGCGGACATCAAAACGTGAGGGTTTGATCTTTTTTTGAAATTGCAATAAACAATTAGCAGATTGAGAAATATATTGATGTACCACCTGTGTTTGCGTAGGTTTATAAATGATTTGCTTTACAAATCTGATGAAACGGTGCACGTTGCATTCCCAGATGAACGTTATAATAAAACCCAAACTCAACAATATGCAGAGATGGAGTTTAAGATGCTTAAACCTGCATTTCATTATGCGTATTTAATTGAATCATAGTGTTTTTGAATTCACAATAGCATTATGCTTTATTATGATTTTAAAATGCGTGCAATATATCATGCAACCTTAAAAAACTGTCTTATAATGCGTTTTATACATTCTCATCTGTGAAATGCACCACTTCCAGTATTTTGCCAGTTACTCAGTACAGCCAAAATACAATCAAGGATTTTTTTTTAAATTAAGTACTGGAATTGAATTGAGGAAAAGTGACTACAGTTACAAGCAATCTAGGGTGTTCATATTTTAGTTTTCAAAACAGAGGACGGGATGCAGCTGGGGGAATGACCATATCCCAAATCAAAACTCAAAATATGTCATTTCCATACTTAAACTACATACTTCACCATTATGCAGATTGATCATAAACAGCTAAAAGGCTTCCTACCACAGTGGCCTTCTTTCACAAAACTTATACAGTATCTACCAGTTTTATGACAGGTAGACTGCAAAATGTTTCAGCACAAGCATTGTAGTAGCAATTTATGCATTATTTCAAACCTTTAACCCACAGGAGAAAATCAACCTGCAGCAACAGTTTAAAACCAGCCCAATTCTGTGGAAAAAACAGTTTTGGATTTGGCAACCCTACATCCAACATGAGCTGCATCCAAAGCGATTTAAGTGCTCTGCATATTGGTAGTGACTCCTTGATGCATTAAAAATCTATTCAATATTAGAATATTTGCAGGAGCGGGATTAAGAAAACAGTCCCGGACAAGCTTTAATACAAAATGAATGATGACTGTAGAGGGCAAAAGATTTTTTTAAGTCCAAAAAGAGAACATAATGCACTCTCAGAAAAAAAGTAAAGTAGCTGTCACCGGGCGTTACTCTGTCAAAAAGTACTAATATGTATCATTAGGTACTTGTATGTACTCTCTAGCTATTAGCTTTATGCATCTTTTAGGTGTAAATAAGGTACTTTTTAGGCGTAAAAAGAACGTTGTATATTCTTGGTATCATTTAATTACAGTATAATATTGCACTGTGGAGCAGTAGGAACGCATTTTAGTGTTTAAAGTGGTGTGGTTGTCAGATGATAAGCTTTAAACTCCTTTATTCTCAGAGAGGTTGGCAGTGTCATGTTTTGAAAGTCCTTTGACAAATAATCGTTCCTCAAATGATTTCAATAGTTCAGAACAGAGAATTATAAAGGATGTTTGGATTTCTATGAGGTTGAAGCCTATATCATTTGAAACTCTTTCAACACTAGGCACATGCTTTGTACAACACAGTATTACATTTTTATCACAGCTGCCAATGCCAGTTGCACTGAGAAAAGTTCGTACTGTCTGGGAAACTGTACACGTAAGGAAATTACCCAAGAAATATTAACAATTGCATTGCATTATTTTGTATACAGCCAGTTTTTCCTGGCGTATTTGAAATGAGCCACCAAAACATATTTGCTGGTTTAATGTAAAGTATGTTCCAGGAATCTGGAGAAAACAGTGCATTCATTTCAGACTCTGATTGCACTGTATAGCGTCATATCTCCCAGTCCTACAGTCAACCCTTCCTGTAAACTGTGTCTCATCTCTCAGTGTAGGCAGCGAGACTTTCACCTGTTTGTAGACTCATTCTTGGCCAGGAAGCTTCAGCCAGCTGGCAGACAGGGCTGTCATCAGCATGCGGTGGCACGCTGGGACCTGTCAAGGGTTTGTTTCTCCACCTCACTGGCGCAACCTCACCGGACTCGAGACATTTCAAACACAGCACCGGATCCAAACAGGCTTTTCTGAGGAAGGAAAACTCCTTTTTATTCATTATTAATCCACATATCTGCTCCAACGCCTTCAGCGACGCCAATTAATTTTCTATTAAAGTCCAAATTTGCTTAATTTCTTCATTTGTAGAGCACACTCTTTCATTGATGAATCAGTAGGAAGTCAAATCAGTAGACGTGGCGTATTTAATCATAATTGTATTAATAACACCACTCTCAATTCTTGTTCCTCGTAGTTAGTCTGACTCACACATTAACCCGAGTTCATTGCACACCGGCTGATTCAGGAGCGCTAACGGTGACAGCAGTTCTGTCTGAAACCCTAGTGAGCCGCCTACCTAGACAGCATTTTTAGGCATCTTGCAAGTCGAGAGAAATAGTGAATAAAGCTACATGCTCAATTTAGTACTCAAAAAAAA
>NPDK01148369.1:0-10297 GCA_013461565.1 Labeo gonius
GTGACGAGCCTGTTTACTTTAGCCGCATTTAACCGCTAAACTTGTTAACTAGCACATTATTAGTAAAGATGATTGCAGAGATTCATAAAAAAGACCCTTATACTTACATCTGCTGTAGGTGAAGCTAGATCACGAATGATTTGCGTGAACATAGACGGATATATGTAAATCGGGAGGCACATTCCCTTCACAAACAAACTTAATCCACTGCATCTTTAGTGGCTCAGATGTCGTGAGTAAATGACGACCACTATGTTCATTATTACATCCAGCTAACTCCTCAATCAGAGATATTCTTGTCTAACTTACATTCCTGCTCTGACATCGAAACAATGGTGGTTGGACTGTTACAGCTGATCTGAGGTAACACGCTCATGTCAATTAACTATCATGGGAGTGGCCTCTGTCGGTGCATCTGAGAATGGCTCGATTTGAAAAAGGGAATATCATTTTTTACAGATAAATTAAAAACCACTGCATGGATTTGTATCATTATAGGATAAATTTGTACATACACTGCCAACACACAGTAATGTTCAAACAACATGAAAAAGTGAACTACGACTACTTTTTTTTGATGCAATGCACTTATTGTGTACATCTATATTTTTACATTGTACTTACATTTAAAAAAAAACCTGCACGTAATTACATCTGTAATACATTTCTATAATTACATTTATAGTTACACTGTTGACCCATGCCTTACACCTTAACCCACCCTTAAACCTATGCTGTTTGTTGAGTCAACTTAACTGATGTGTCACAACACAATAAAGAGACACAAAACTGTATTTATTGTTTAAAATTTTTTTAAAAATGACAGCATTTTAAAGCTGAGACCTTGTTTCATGCAAGAAATAACCTGCTCTGCCTTGCCTGTTGGCGTGTTGTCAATTTCCTCTTTGCTCCGCAACATATTTTTCACTGCGTGAGAACATGATTTCCTTGTGTGAGAGTGTTTGTCGGACATAGCAACAGTAACTAAGGAGGGTTTTTTTTTTGTGAAGGGTCAGTTGTCCCCAGAATCCTTGGGTACGAATCCTGTGAAAAACATGACTCACAATGTAAGAGCTGAAAGATGTGAGATTGAAAAACGAGATTTAACGGCAAACTTGCGACTGTGTTTTTACATACCATTGGGTAGGTTTAGCTGTTAGGTGTTAGCCGATGGTACGTTATTTTAAAATGTCACGGAGCATTAGAGTTATAGCGCCACTCAACAGACATTTCAAGTCAGAACTGCGGTAACACATACAAAACCAACATCACATAAAACGTACTATATGTACATTCATCTGTTCTGAGGAAAAACAAACACTCTTTTAGCGCCACTCAGTGGAAATTTCTGTTGAAAGCTGCAGTGATATGTACTTTTAATAATAATTTTTTTTTTCTTGTGAAAACCTTCTCATAGGTATGTTTTTATCATGAGACCAGGTTACAACATGTTTGTAGAGGCCAGAGTATTAAGACATTTTGCCACTGAGAAATAAAGGAACTGCTCTCAGAGACGGGAGCAAGCGTAGCCACCCGCCCTCCGGACAACTGGTCAATTGCCATGGCCACCTGACTTTCATTAGCTTTTCAAAAGAAGCTACTTCTGTAGAGTTTAAAGCCTCAGTAGAAAATTATAGATTTAGTTCTTGTTTGCTAACCTTTTACAATGTCATTCTTAAAGGGATAGTTCACCCAAAAATGAAATTCTGTAATTAATTACTTACCCTCATGTCGTTCCAAACCCGTAAGACCTTCGTTCATCTTCAGAACACAAATTATTCTGACCCTGATTCCAAAGATGAACGAATTTAAGGTTTTATGCTTTTGGAACTACATGAAGGTAATTAATAACAGAATTTTCATTTTTAGTTGAACTATCCCTTTAAGAATTTTAAAGATACAGAAAAAAGGCATAAAGATACAATCACAACCTGATTGGACAGCTTTCATGACATATTTTGCAAACTTACAGAACATTTAAAGCAATGCTGTGTGCTGGATTAAATGCGCTCATTGTTTATGTGTACATATGGTGGTACGTTTACTAGTATCAAACTTATAAACAGCTTACAAAATGTGTAAATGAGTCAAAAGAATTTCAGAATTGCTACACATACAAACTAAGATCTACTGTAAGAAGACAGCAGTTCCAACACCTGTCCTGAACTGTAATGGCAACATAACTCCTATGATGAGAATAACCAGATATTCTTGAATATTTTGTCCTTATTAAAGACTGACCTTGTGTGCACCAAGAGTCAGAGTTAATTTTAATCGAACCAAACCTGCCAAATGTAAACATGCCCTAAATGATTCTTTCACAGATCAGACTGATCCAGTCCTGGAGTTCAACTCACTTATTCAGTGATCAGGTCACAGTGGTCAACAACCCACTAAATATGGCTGTTCATCTTTTCAGAATATAGCATGTAGCGTACTATTGCATTCATTTTGAATGTATAACGGTTCAGTCTCATTTACTGTTACTGCATTGTAAAGAGCTCAGCTTAACTTAATGTTATATTTTTAAGTTCCCTGGAAGCAAGAAAGTCATACAAGTTTGGATTGACAAAAGGGTGACAAAATGATGTCAGTATTTTCAATTGCGGGTGAACTGTTCCTTTAACAGGTCGCGGTTGGTTAAACTCATTTTTTTCGGAATTTAACAAGTACCTCTGACATGGAGTGAGTGAAAACCATTTACGTATTGGAAAAAACACATTAAGAGATGTGGCTTGAGGAACATTTAATTCAAGGCAGAGCAGAAGATTGGTATCTATGTATGTGTGTGTGTGTGTGTGTGTGTGTGTGCACGTGTGTATGCGCACACCTGTGTCCTCATGTCAGTCCACTATCGCTGTCTGAGTAAGACAGGCTTTAAATGAATAGTGCCCTGGAATGGGGATGGACATAATTGCAAATCAAATTGGTTTTGGAATTAGTTGTTCCAATTACATACTTAATAGAAACCAAGGAATGACCAGCACAGGCAGAGGCCAGAGTATTAACACATTTTGCCACTGAGAAATGAAGGAACTGCTCTCAGTGACGGGAGCAAGCGCAGCCACCCCCCCTCCGGACCACTGGTCAATTGCCATGGCCACCTGACTTTCATTAGCTTTTCAACAGAAGCTACTTCTGTAGAGTTTAAAGCCTTATGTTCGGAAGAGAATGATTTCAAAGAGGTGCTGTTCATTGAAATAACACTGTGAACAGAAAATGCATAGTTTTTAGAAGCTAATAAACATCTTGATGTCTTTTTTGATTGTTTAACACAACTGAGTTGTCTAACATTGAACAAAATTATAGTATTATTGATTAAAAATCACATTTAATTACCTAATTGTGCAACCCAGTGGCTTTTCTGGCAAAATGGTTTATTTATAAGAAACAGCAAATGCCATGAAACAATTCTGAATAATATTGTCAACCCGTCTTAAAGTAAATTCATTTTAAAAAAGATCAATGCCACAATTCCAATATTCATTTTAACCAGTGTCATCCTGCTATGACTACAAATGCAATCCTGAATAGACTCACTAACCACTCTGAATTTTCAAATAAATATTAATACATTCATTTCTTAATTTACTGTTTACCAAGCATTTTTAATATGTACTAGTCAAAAGTTTTTGAACGGTAAGATTATAAATGTGTCTCTTCTTCTCACCAAGCCTGTATTTATTTGATCCAAAGTACAGCAAAAACAATAAAAAAATTTAAATATGAAACTATTTAAATAACTGTTTTCTATTTGAATATATTTTAAAATGTAATTTATTCATCTGGTTTCAAAGCTGAATTTTTAGTATCATCACTCCAGTCACATGATCCTTCAGAAATCATTGTAATATTCTGATTTGCTGTTAAAAACATTTATTATTGTTGTTGAAAACAGCAGAATTCTATCAGGTCCTTTGGTGAACAGAAAGTTCAGAATATCATCATTTATCTAAATTAGAAATATTTCATCATGTCTTTTAATCCATTTAAAGCATCCTTGCTAAATAAAAGTATTAATTTCTATGCAACCTGTTTCCTATACCTAAAGCCATTTGATTGCTCTAAATTTAACATGCCTAAATTTAAATCATAGCTCTCATAGCTTGCAGCACATGCAAATATTCTCTATTAAGACTAATATAATGTCAAACTTGGCTTGATGCATCTTTCATAATTGAATATATGTAGCCTATTTCAACAATAACATCATCAACAACAAAATAAATAAATAATTTCATGATGTTCTCAGACGTGTATCGTTCAGAAGTCTTGGAGTAGTGCAAGTTATAAGGATGTTTTTATGAGCTGTCAAGGCATTTTGCAAAAAAAATCCACAGACGAAGGAAAATCGTCCAGGTTTGGAGCAACATTTGAATAACAGAAATACTTTTTGTACTCCTTATAAAACTCCACTGCATTATTTATTACGTAATGACAAAACCCTCTTTCTGAGACTTTCTAAAAAGACATCTGAAAACTTTTCAAGTGTGACTTTCGAGCATAAATGTTTCTGTCTGATTGGGGGCGCATGGCACCGTGTTTCAGAAGCCTTTCCTGTTCCACGTGCTCTCCATGAAAAATAATATAGGCTGTAGTGTGCAGAAGGGGAGACCAATCAGCGCTCAGCAGGGCGGAGCGGGTGGGACGCTGAATTCAACTTGAAAATTCAGCTCTGTACAAATTATTATTCTAGAGAAGAGAAACTCGAGCGGCTTATTCAAAGCCTTTTAAAGAAGTGGCATCCGACTTGCATCCGACTAAACTTTGAATTGCTTGACAGAAGCTTTGTTGCAAGTTTCTTTTTATCTTCGGTTCGGGCAGCAGGTGTTCGGTGACCGCCACAGAGCTCAGTTCTCTTCGTTTGATGCATTCATTCAGCCAAGCCACACCGCAAGAGCGCTAGACGAGGACTGTCATTTGACCTTTCAAAGTTAAAATTTACATCGATTCGCTGGAAAACCCAACTTTTTTTTTTTACGGAGTAACCACTGGAACAGAGCTTAACAGCTGATGAAGGTGAGCGTTGGTCTATGTTTACAACAAGGGTTTGGAACTGAGAACCGGTTATTCATAACGTTTTATTTTTTAGATAAACATAAGAACAAAATAGTTTTTATGCATTGACTGTTCTAGAACTTGCGTTTATCAGGCAGTAGGCTACTAAAATACTCTTCACTTCAAAGTGTTGCTGTCTCACAATTTACAAACATTCCACTCCTGAAGCTTCAACGCGACTCCAGTCCGACTTCGAACGAATGACTCTCATGAGTCGGTTCTTTTAAACGAATCACACAAACAGAGAACGTTCAGCGTAATCCGATTCCCAAAGGAGTGATTCTTAAGAGCCGGCTCTTTTTAGAATCAAAAGCGTGCAGCGCGACCAGTGTGGTCGGATTATTTTATGCCGATTCTTAGTGAATCAAAACCCTAATGAATCATTCAGGTACTGAATTAATTGACTAATTTACAGATTTGCAAGTTATTATTTTCGACTTAGTCGAAGTAGCTGACGGGTTGTGAAAAAAGAACTGATATAATATTTTAGTTTTGTATTTTTATTTACTATTTAAGTTTTTGAACAAACCTATTAAAACATCCCAGAAATATAACTTTCCAAGAAATGCTTTAAATTTATGCTATATCTGCTCAGGTTTATGAATTAGTAAGTCATATTACACCGTTCGTAATTTGCATACTTATGACGTCTGCTTTTTCTGTTCACAGGTGTTTATGTATTTACGAGGAATTAATACTGGACGTTCTTGGTACTTTTTGCGTCTTGGTTAACCTGTTGGATACATTAAGTCTTCTGAGTATCATTACACCTAACTAGTTAATCAAGGAACATTTCCCGCGGTCTGCTCCAAGCGGATAAAGGCACATCTAATGAGCACCGATATGGATTGTAAGGGATTCTTCAAGAGTCGCTGAATGCCGTGAAAATGCTCGAAATGATCGGGTAGATAATCCGACTGCGAATACGGCAAAACAACGTGGCTTTACAGGAGATATTGGCGCTCTAAGCGGATAAATTAAATCCGGTACACTCAAACGTATTAATACTTAACTGGAATCAATACTGAAACATCATGAACCGTCTCGGGACACAGAAGAGCGGTTCGCGATTAGTGAAGGGATGTTCGCGGAGCGTGTCGTTAATTTTGGAGCAGCGTACGGAGACTTGGTCCTCTTGGTTTGAAGGTGTCGCTTTTTTCAGTGCTAAATACGCGGACGAGGGTGAGAGCTTCCAGAAAGCCGTGAGACATGAAAGTCAAGCGACCGGGAAAGTCGCGGACTCGGAGCTGAACTCTCCCGCGTGTGGGATGAATGAGAATCGCCTAGTAAACGCGGTGAAGCGGAGCGCTCACTTTCGGCTTTTCTCGCAAACCTCCACATCTGCCGAGGTTATAGATTCCAGCTTTAGCGGGGGTCAGAGCCCTCGTACCAAGGGCAAAGTTAACGGGATTATTCACCGCCAAGGAAATACTGGGAAGGAGATGACGGGGAAAGCTAAGTGCGGGATGTGGGGTTGGATTTTTGCCCTTGTGTTCCTCTGGAATACCCACATGTTGCGCGCTCAAGGTAAGTTTCGAGTTGTGTATCATAAAACGAGTTTGTGTTACTTTTTGGTTTAAAACACTATTTTGACAAGTTTTTAAATAGTGGGTTGTAATGATGTTATTGCATGTATAAAACGGTATAGTTTTACCGTGATTGTTACTTAAAGACGAGGTAAACATTTAGTGCTCTTAAGGGTATCAGAGAACCCGAAATAGAAGAGCATAAGGGACAGAGAGGAAAAAGACGGACATAAGCTACATAGAAGCAGACTGGGATGGATTGAAACGAAAAGAGAGACATGCAGAGAGAAGGGGGGACATGGAAAGAGAGATGAACAGACAGAACGAGGGACATGGAGAGAGAGGGGTGGGTGTCTCAACAAAAGCGGTAAAGGTCATATGCTGTCAACACGCACATTTTCTCAGGTCACACACACGTCGAATTGACTGACCGTCAAACTGACAAGTAGAGGGAGCAGGATGCATGAATTTCCAAAGTGCATGCATGTGAAAGAGAAAGGGTGTGAAGGAAAGGACGCTGACACACTCTGAGATTCAGAATTATGATTCAGAGCAGAATTCAGTTAAGCCTTGACTGGAATCGGCTTCATCAGGCTGTAGACTGCATACAGTGCCAGCTGGGTCGCTCTGGTACCCGGCAGGCTGTTTTTCAAGGGGGGCGGTGTGTTACTGATTGAATTAGGATGTTTTAAAGCAGAGCACAGATTTTGCGTGCCACGCGTGGGAGCATCTCAGTCTTTAAAATGGCAGCAAGATTAAAAGATTCAAAAGTGTGATTGTATTTCGAGCGACGCCTCACCGTATTAAAACGCATTTGGCATGGAGATGCCGTGGGCTTTTCAGTGTTGGGGCTGTGAAATCCATCTCCCTTTCTTTTGGATGTTGCATTAATGCAGATGCATGAATGCATTCGACTCAAAACAGTTTACAAGAACACCCACTCCTGCGACTTTTCTTTAGCTTTGGTGGATGGCACTTTTTTTCCTCTCTCACTTTCTCTGCGTGCTTGCAGACTCAGCTTTCTCCCCGTGTTAATGTCAAGGTCTCGCTATGGCTTTGGATGTGGCCCAAACCCCAACCTTAAGGAGGTCAAGAAGGTTATTGATCACATCCCGTCAGGCAAAATGGCAGAAACGGAGTCATCCTGCTTTGTCAAGCATCTCAGCAGTTTGACTTCGCGCAGTGCCGCCATCAGTTTTCCGTAATCAAATTTATTCTTTTTAAACCTGAAATCCCTCAAGGCTTTGTGTCTCTCCTCATTCAAAGCTTCACTTTTAAAGAAATTTGTTCTTCAGAAGTTATATTTAGAAACAAACCACTTGCAAGATAAAGTTCAACGTAAGCTCACCTTTTAAATCACTGTCATGGAAAGAATTTAGAACCTGTTATAGACAAAGGTGGAAAATTTGAAGGTAGTTAAGGTAGTAGTCCCAAGTATCGATGAATAAGAGACATAAAATTTTGGAAGTTCATTGGTCAAAAGTTGTGGAAACCCTGTGAGACACTTGTTCTTTTGTGCAATGCAATTAGAGCTGGTTTCTTCTAGTTTTCCTGTCATGAAGATGTTAATACAAGGTAGGCCTTATTATTTCCTTCCCTTTTCTCTCTAGAAAAAGACCGATGTTATATTCATAGTGAACGAATATTGCTGCTGTGCATGCATCAACAGGTGTCTTTGTGGTTTTTCCTTGAACCCTAAACAGATTTTTAAAATACTTCAGTCCCAAAAGCTGAAACTTTTGAGAAACTGTCATACAGCGTCCCAAGACTGCGCTCTCTGTATTTATGACTCTTGCCAGGCATGTCAGTTGCTGAGTGGCTTTCTGTGTGTACGCTCTCAATGCGCGTCAGTGATGAATGTTTGCATTCGAACGCTCTGACATCTTGATGCGCCACCGAGGTCCCTCAGAGAATCAGATGAAGAAGAGAGGTGCGAGAGAGATGGGATGAGAGAAGAGATGTGGGCTGAAACAAGCAGAGAGGGTGCAGATGTTAAAGAGGAGTGGAGCGTGAAAAGGAGGAAGCAGTGCAGAAAGAAGAAAGAGGAAGGAATGGGATGGTAGTTTTGGATGGGTAGATCTCTACGGAGGAGAGCACTGGCATCTCTTTACCATGCTCTTCCTTCACATCCATCACGAGAGACAGTTTTAGGGTCACTGGGATGTCTATCAAATCAAAAAGGAAAGAAAAGCCTGTGCGTTAGCTAAAGCAGAGGAATAGAGGGGGGAAAGTGGAGTGGAGGAGAACATAATGATGGAGGGAGGCAAAACGCAGAAAAGCCGAGAGAGAGAGAGAGAGTGTAGGCATGATAGAATGAAATCGAGATTGATGTGATTGCTTGTTCGTGTGTGCGCGCGTGTGCGTGTGCGCAGGCCCTGGCAGGGTCGGCGCGGCATGAAAACTGCTCCTTGTGTCTGAAGCCTCTCTCTGTGCTGCTCTGGTCAGATGGGCTTTTGATCCCGGATGACAAACTCCTGCAGGGGCTGAATAAGAACTGCTCAGAATTACACCCAATGCCACACTCCAGTACGTACTGCACCCTTCCCACAATCCCCTGCCATGCTCCCACTGGCACACTCAAACACCGTACTGCTTTCCAACTCTTAATGAAACACAGTTGCCATAAATATTCAAACAAGTCCTCCACTCTTGACTCTATGGCCAGGCTGGTTGTTTATTAAGTCAAAGTAAATCAAGAATCATTAGTAGAGTTTATTAAGGAATACTACTGTTATAATGCAACTAAAGTTTTGAACATTGACACATAGCCCATCCTGCACAGTTCATGCTACAGATATAAGCAAAACCTCGAGAATCCTTGGGATGTTGGTGAATAATATTGATTAGACAGTTACTACAGTATATTAATTTTTGTTTTTTTGGCATTTTTCACTTTATGGTGATAGGACTGTTTAGAGTTGGCAGGAAGTAAAGTGGGAAAGAGAGAGGGGGTGGATTGGGAAAGGTCCTCGAGATTTGATCTTGGGATTTGAACTCGGGACACCCGTAGTGCAATGGCACTGTTAGTCCGCACACTGGCCACAAGGCTATTGCAGTCGACCATCACCCTGTTTTTATCCACATTTTGAAGTATCACATCAAAAACGAGTGATTGGAAACATCAAATTTTTGAAAAAAAAAATAATAAAGCCTGCTTGAGATGTTTTTTGACTTTTGCAAAAAAGGCTTAATGCAAATAAAGGGAGATGGAAACATTTGCAGAATAAATTCCTTCATGCACATCAAAAAAGCCATGTGACTTTGCGCAGTGGGACGGGCATGTTTTGTCTGCTCGCTCTGAGGCGCAAGTAATTTATTATTTGAAAATTATTATATACAGTGGCTTCTCCTACTCCTCTTAATGCCAGTTTATCAGGAAGTGACGATTTTGTTCTCTTTGACTCGTTGGATGGAAGCGATTTTCCAGTTTTGCACAAAAGTTAAATTAGCAACTTTTAGGTTTTGTTAGTGCAAAATTCCAAAGACTTTTACTGAAGGAAAGGCATTTTCTTAAGAAACTGTAAAAAATATTTCTAGGATGAATTTTATATAATGGCTCAGATGCTTAAAGGTGTATTATAGATTAATTAATGTGTTTTTTTTCCGAAGATTTCCTGTTGTCCTAAACAATGATTGCATTAGACTCTCTACCGCCACCTTCACTGCAACATAAATTGCATTTCAAAACTTTCATTTCTTTTTCAGTAAAAAAA
>NPDK01148428.1:0-10321 GCA_013461565.1 Labeo gonius
AATTTTGCTACTAATTTATAGTGTTCTTTGTCTGTTTGATTACATCATTAATTGATTTTTATCATACATCTCTGCCATATGTACATCAACTTGACATAGTCACCACTAGTAAGCTACTGTAAAAACTATAATTTGCTGTAAAGTTGCTTTGCAACGATATATATACTTTGTGTCATGTCTAACAACACCCCTTAGCTGATAGCTTATAAATTCACGGTAAACCACAGCTTCTTGGGGGTTATTGCTTTATTATAAAACAGATAGTTTTGGTCATTGATTCTGATTGGTTGAGCCACGTTCGAAATGGTTGTAAATTGCTCTACAAATAGACACCTTTGTTTACGTTTGTGTGTTTCTCAGAAACCACTTTGTTGCTTTGTTGTTTGGTGGAATAATAATATTTTTGTTAATATCATTACACTTTATTTGCTCTGTTTTATTTTGTAAAACCTTACTACATATATGGAACAACTGTTTTTATAAAAGCAATCAAGGCTTCTTGGGGCTTACTGTTTTATTTTGCAGCTTTACCCAATAAATGCCAGTAGGCACTTTTCCCACACTAAAATCATGTTAACACTTATTGGGGGAAAAAAGTCCAACTAAAACCATAATACACCATAGCCGGGTTAGATGCCATATTATTCATTGCTGATTTAAAAGATTGTGGATTTATTTTATTTTATTTTATTTTATTGGAAAAAGGCATTTGTTAGCTAACAATTGGCATATTGTTTAACAACACTACACTGAACACAATGTACTTTCATCCATTCCAAACCTTAAACACAAAAAAAGATATTTCAGAGAATTTTGGTAACCAAACAGTTGACGGTAGCAATTGACATCCATAGCATTTTTCGATACTATGGAAGTCAATGGCTACCGTCAACTGTCTAGTTGTTGACATTCTTTAAAGTATCTTCTTTTGTGTTCAACAGCAGTAAGAAACTCATAACAACTTGAAGGTGAGTAAATCATGATCATAATTTTCATTTTGGGTGAACTACCCTTTTAAAATATGATGCTTTTAACCTTTTGTACTAGAAGAACTTCCTTGGACCTTTTTTTCTAATGTTTATGACTCCCAGAAGGGCACATTCTAACTGTTTTATGACGTTCCTCCAGCAAGAAGCATTTCAAGATGTTTCCGTCTGATTAAAACAAATATTGTTTAGATCTTATGACTACTGAAATAGTGAGTATTTTAACATTTCTGACTCAACCCCATTCACTTCCATTGTAAGTACCTCACTGTAATCCAAATTTTGCTGGATTGAAAATACATTTTTGTGGTTATCAACATTATGATACAAATGCAGTCTATTGAGCTCAACTTGTATACTTGACTGAAATGTAAAGTAAGTTATAATCGGAACTCTCCATTACAACTACACACAAGTCATGTGACGCACACAGAACAAAATCACGAGACACACCACACAGTTGTTATATGTATAACATGCAACCCAGGAGGGTGAACTTCATCACGGCAGCGATCGTCAGGATTCAATATTTTGACTAGATATGTGAACCAAGATGGAGTGCGACGGCTGTGCTTTGAGTGGGCCATCCTCATCCTCCACCTCTGTCTTTCCACGAGGACTACGTCTGCTATAATAGGACGAACCCATTGAAGTTCTACAGGAGGCCATTTTGCAGATAGCGCTCATTAGATCCGTTCATTCTCGGTGCCAAAGTGTTGATCCCACCAATCAGATCTCTCAAACTCTAGGAGCTTATATAACCTTGGTCACCATCCAGCTCTCTCTCCATCTGGCTGCATTAGACCGCTCCACTTTACAGCGCACTCGTTTTCTCATGGAGTGCATTCGCTTTGTCTGTCACGGCAGCGCTAAGATCTCTCTAGCTCTCTCCCTCCCCCTCCCACCTCCTCTCTTAACTCATTTTTTTAATCTCTGTGAAAATGCTGAGCTCCTGCCCGTTATTACCGGGGCGGGTGTGGGCCGACAGACAGCTGTGTTTGGGCCACTTGTTCCTCAGCTGTGGCTGATTGCAGGCCTCGTGCTCAAGTGTGTGTGTAGAGGCCTGATCATGCGGCCGACTTGCTGCCACTCGCCCTTCTGATGTACGGTTCAAACACCGGCAAATTGACGTTAATCAAATAACGCGGAGGCCCAGAATCAAGCTTGTAAAGTCCCATTTCAGAGCCATGAGAGAGCGAGACAGAGAGAAAGAGGGGTTCCTTTTATTTTGCCTGCTAAGGGGACGGATTTTGAGGCTTGATTTAATTTCCTTATGCGGGAGAGACCGGCACCCGCCGTTGTTCTGCACTTAGATTGAATAAGGCAGTTAACCAGCACTACAGTGAGAAGTACTACTCAACTCCATGGCAGGCCTGATTGCTTGGAGATATATCTATATCAAGCAAATACCTCAAGAGTACAGCAGCTTATTGACTAATGCAGCTCTCGGAGGATGAAATTAGGTGCTGTTCATAATGAATCAGTCCGGCATTCAAGCAATTGACATTCATGAACTCTTTACGAAGATGTGCTAATGCCGGCTTAGAGGTTGCTCTTGTTTAAAACTTGAATTATGATTGTGTAATAATAAAAAAAAAAAGTTCGTAGGTAGACGGCCAAAATCCCATCGGGCTATTATGGAAACTCTCCACAACATAAGCCAAACAAAAGGCTGCATTTTCTGTTCTAACTGCAAAAAACTAAACAAAACAAAAAAACTATTCATAATAAGTAATTTTTTCAAACGTTCTATCATTAAACTAGTTTTATATGTAAATTACAGCTGTCAAATGATTCATCGTGATTAATCGCATCCGAAATAAAGTTTTTTGTTTACATAATATATGTACTTTATGTACATAAAAATACACACAGATACATGTATACATTTAAGAAAAATGTTATTTTCATATACAGTACACACACATATATTTTGTAAACAAAAAACTTTATTTCGGATGCGATTAATCACAATTAATTCTTTGACAGCACTCTGCTATAAAATTAGGATTTTTTATTTTAAGTGGTAAAACTTAAAAACAAGGTGAAAAATCTGCCAGTGCAATAAAAACAAATGCAAAAATATAATTTTTATAATAATGTCTTAATATCTTATACAGTGTATCAACCACTTAAACTTCCAGAACATCTTGTTTTAAAGATTTTTAGATACTTTCCCTGAAAAACAAGCCAAAACAGACCCATTAAAAATTCATAATGAAGTCATTTTTTACAGCGTAAGCAGAATAAACAAACATAACCAAAAACCTAGGCTATTAATATTCAAACAAACAGGAACAAAGACACACAAACTTCTAAAATGCCAGCTATATAAAAAAAGCACCAAGTAGTTTTATAAGTACTGTGCGACGGGTGCGATTTCCACAGCGTCTGAATTCCTCAGAAAGCCACAAAAACCCCATGAAATAAACATGAGGTGCTCGGCAAACAATGCCCAATAGTCTTATTCCTCTTAAATAAAACTCCTTCCACTGGCTGTACGGAGGCTTTAATATTGCCTTAAATATTAAACGAAAGAACTCTGGGCTCATCTATTTTTCATTTATTGGGTACAAATGTAAGACATCATCAATCTTAGATAAATTACTGGCATTTTCATCTCAAATAAAAAAGGGTACACTTTATTCTGAGGGAGAAAGAATTGGCCGCCGCCACCTTCAGCAGCATTATAAGCGTCTGGGGTGTTCGAGAAGGCAGCGGATTTTTATTTCAAAACAGCTCCCTGATTTTAACCATTTAAAGCTGAGCAACACCGCAACTGGCCCTTAGCATAATAACCTGCCACACTCCGATTTTATGATAAGCGTGGAAATTTCAGTAACCACAGAAGGGTTTTGGGACAAGATGTTTTCGCGTCTGTGCCGGTGAGTTAGAGGCTCCGAGGGAAAAAATGGAGGCCTTTAAGAGGTAAACCTTCCCTTATTTCATATCGGCTTCGGAAGGATAAATCGTCGGCGAATTACGTCGGAAATATTTACAAATGACGGCGGCGGAGTGAACTTAGCAGCATGTGAATTCATTAGTCATTTAATACAGCCATAATTATATTGTGTTTGAATCGTATATTTCTGAAAGGTGAGATCGGTCAATGTAGGCCCGAGGGCAGGCGCGGTGTAATTACAACCTGATATACAAATGGGGCCCGTAATGGGGGAACAGTCACAGCCGCCTAGCCTGTGGTGACCCCACCAGAGGATTACCATACAGAAGGGGTGAGCCTGTCTCTCAAAAAATGAAGGGTAAAAAAAAAAATAAAAAAATCGAGGTCTCTCAATCCAAGGCCCTAGGGTTCAGACAGCTACCCCCCTACCCGCTAGCTTCACACGGCTAGTGAACTTGGCGCAGGCGGTGACATTAATCTGAGCGGCATGCTAATCCGTCATCTCACAGGTATACAGAATGTTGGGAAAACGGGTACAAAACCAGGCGCTGGGATTTATAACAAAAGCTGCGACGTGCTCAGTTAATTCACCTCGACGGTGCTGACAGGCTACTGCCACATGCATAATTCACACGCTAAAGATGGAGAGCGCCGGAGAAAGTGACACGCACACACATTCGCACAAACCTGGCATTATACCCAGGCCCAAATCTCTACGTCTAGCCTGCTTTCCTCTAATTTCCTCAGCAGGATGGATGAATATTTGTTTATCATTCTCTCTCCCTCTCCCAGTCGGCTCTCTACGGCCCTCACGCCTCATTTGCATAGGTAGATTGAGATACAGTGTGAATAACGAGATGTGGGGTGAAAGGGAACATGGGGTTTGTGGTTGATGAATCATTCTCTCTGGCTGGAGCTGCACTTCTGTAAATGTTTGATTAGTTGTAAATGGATTACTGTTAGATTTTGAGGTTGGTAGGTTTTAATGTGGCTTTTGCATTGGCTCAGTGCCAGGCAACGGACTTCCCCAATGGGTATCAAACCTGCGTGTTTTCGCTAGGTGTTCAGAGCTGAATCTAGGAAATGCACTACAAAAAATACAAATTAAAAAATGAAACATTCTTAATCAATATTTTTGTCATGATTATCAATAAAATATTTAATATATAAAAAAAATATTGAAAAATACATTTTATTTGAAAAGTAAAACAGCATACTGCAGACAATATGCATACATATTTTTATATAATGAACTACATCTTTATATTAGTGCTGTCAAATGATTAATCGTGATTAATCGCATCCAAAATAAAAGTTATGTTTACATAATAAGTGTGTGTACTGTGTATATTCATTATGTGTATAAAAAATATACACACATGCATGTATATATGTAAGAAACATTTTATGCTTATATTAAAAATATGTATATATAATATCAATGATATGAATATATATATATACATATATATATCTACATGTAAATACTGTGTGTGTATTTCTAATAAATATACACAGTATACACACATATATTATGTAAACAAAAACTATTATTTTGGATGCGATTCATCGCATTTGCTATTTTCACAAAGTAATATACATATATATAGAGTCAATTTTATGAAATTGAGATTTATACATAATCTGAAAGCTGCATAAATAAGCTTTTCATTGATGTATGGTTTGATACAGTTTAGAATAGGACAATATTTGGCCAAGATTCAACTATTTGAATATCTGGAATCTGAGGGTGCAAATTAAAAAAATCTAAATATTGAGAAAATCACCTTTAAAGTTGTCCAAATTAAGTTCTTCGAAATGCACATTACAAATCAAAAATTAAGTTTTTATATATTTACGGTAGGAACATCTTCATGGAACATGATCTTTACTTAATATCCTAATGATTTTTGGCATAAAATACAAAGTATCTTCATGAAACATGATCTTTACTTAATTTCCTAATGATTTTTGGCATAAAAGAACAAAAATCAATAATTTTGACCCATACAATGTATTGTTGCCGATTGCTATAAATATACCAATGCTACTTAACCACTGGTTTTGTGGTCCAGGGTCACATATTATTGGCTCAGGAAAATATGTTATTTTGATTAGAAACACCAGAGACCCGAAATGTAAAGCACCGTTCCAGTCAGGCGAAACTATTGCATTCAGGAAAAAGATGGATATATAATACAAAACGATTAAGACAAATATAGAAATGTGTCCCACAATTCATATAAATGTGAATAACTGTACTCTTTTTCTAACATTCCACAATACTAGAAGACTGAAATATCAGGAGTGCTGCAATGATCCGTTCATAGCCAGGAATCTCATTTAATCTCTCACCTGCCGTTACCTGCTCGAGGAGACAAGTAATTAGAGAAGTCGAAAGATATTTTTCATTAACTGAAGTTTTGACACCTTTGACCGTTAATCTCATTTTTACACCTTTAATTTCATTTCTGCCACATTCATCTCATTTCTAACACACATTCTCTCTCACCAGCCTGCTCAGACTGCACTTTTTGTTCTAATTCTCCCTATCATACCATTTCTCCTTTTCTTAGAAAAAATTATAATGCTATTGTTGACCTAGTCAGCTGGAATGATTATTCTAAAATAGCAGGGAAATGTTTGTACATGCATGTGTGAATGTGTGTTGGCAAGGGGTCAGAAACTCTCTGCACCCCCACTTCCCAATGCCCTGCTGTCCTGCTGTGTTTCCCCCAATCTGTTTGCCTTCCAGTGCTGACCTTTCTCCGAGTGAGATGTATTAGGCTGGTAGCTCATGCAGGAACAGTGCATTAGGCAGCGTTCGCCGTGGCCCGGTGACAGCCGCAGGAACTGTGGGCTAATGGCTACAGGCTTGTAGAAAGTTCCCTCATGAATCAGTACCGCTAATACTAATGCGGCGAGGCTGCTGACGACGGGACATCAATGTCACGCTATCTTCACATTTTTAACTTCCTATCTCTTCATTACCTCATCCACTTCCTTTACTAGCTTCTTCCAGTCACTCATTCCCTCTACAGTTGTCTGTTATTGGCACGCGCCTCTTTTCTTTTTCCATTAACTTCTTGTCCTTTTCCTTTCATTTTTACTAACCTCTTAACTCAATAGCCAATGCTCTCCTCCCTCATTCTTCGTACTTTTCCTTTGGAGGGAGGGAATTAGATATGGAGGGAGCGAGAGAGAGAGAGAGTTAAGCAGCTCATTACTTTGCGCTCTGATTGGGTGGAGTGAGTGAGCTGGGCGATAATAAAGCCTGAATTTTTCAATACGGTTAAAAATGGGTCCGTGACAGCCGAGCTGGAGAGCAAAGGGCCGCCTTAGACAGCGCACAGAGGGCCACCGAATTAGCAATACCATACATCATAAAATCTAATTAAACCCGGCTGCACGGCCAAATGAGCTCCCTCACTCTCCCGCCATTCTATTAAACGAGCTGGAGAGGGCTGACTGAATTATTCACAGTGAAGGATTTTGCATTTATACAAAAATTGTGCACTTAATTGTCCATGCTATATTACAGATTTGGCCTTATGTTAACAATGAGCCTTAAGCACACTTAGTGGGCCGTATCCAGAGTGTGACAGAGCTTATGTGGCCGCCGTGGTTTAACCAGGATGATCTCTATATTACGATTAGACACGATGTGTGAGTATGCGATTGTCATTGTAGGGCTAAGACAACTAATTAATTACCATATTCACAACATATAATTACAGGGGTAGTTCATGCAAAAATGCTGTCATTAATAAAGGATTAGTTTACACCTGAATAAAATTTCCTGATAATCTCCCTCATGCCATCCAATCTGTTTATGTCTTTCTTTCTTCAGTCGAAAAGAAATTAAGGTTTTTGAGGAAAACATCCCAGGATTTTCCTCCATATAGTGGACTTCAGTGGAGATGAACGGGTTGAAGGTCCAAATTGTAGTTTTAATGCAGCTTCAGAGGGCTGTACATGATCCCAGCTGAGGAATAAGGTTCTCATCTAGCGAAACGATCGGTCGGTTTCTAAAAATAAATGCATTTATACCATGCTTCACACATTATGCAATCATGTTGTAAAGATCACGCATGGTTAGTTCTTCGTCTGTGTACTTCTGTTCAAAAAGGTAGACTAGGGCGAAAAACTCTATCACATTTTCTCCTCCAACCTTAAAATTGTCCAACATTGTTGTTTTATCTTTTTTTGTAAAGGACTAAAGTTGAGCTAGTGCAAGATGAGCATTTGTGGTTAAAAAGTATATAAATTTTCATTTTTTTAGAAAATGACTGACTGTTTCGCTAGATAAGACCTTTATTCCTCAGCTGGGATCGTGTACAGCCCTTCGAAGCTGCATTGAAACTGCAATTTGGAAGTTCAAACCATTAAGAACCATAGAAGTCCACTATATGGAGAAATATCCTGGAATGTTTTTCTCAAAAATCTTAATTTCTTTTCGTCTGAAGAAAGAAAGACATGAATATCTTGGATGACATGGAGATGAAAGTTCAGGAAATTTAAATTTTGGAGTGAACTAATCCTTTAACTCATCATCATGTCGTTGTAACCAGATTATCGCACAACATCAGAATCTTCACTTTTGGAGTCACATCTAGATTTTGCTGACAGAATTATTCATCAGTTACTATGTCACTTTATGGCAGATCCCTCTTTTATTAAAGAGAAATCAAAATCCTGTCATGATTCACTCCGTTCCAAACCTGTACAACTTTCTTCTGCAGAACACACGCACATTAAAAAAAAGGTACTTTGAATGATGCATCAACTGTTTTCATCCATGAAGTGAAAGTCATTGGGGTCCAAAACAACACACACATGCACCACATTTCTTTTGTGTTGCACAGAAGTCATAGAGGTTTGCAAGAGTAAATTATGACAGGATTTTCATTTTTGGATGAACCACCTCTTTAATAAAAGAATCTGCCATTGAGAATGTCTAATTCTGTCAACAAAACAGATGCGACTGCAAAAACAGATGATGATTCTGACGCTGTGTGATAATCTGGTCGAGTCCCAAGCTGAGAATACATCTGTACAGTTGTGAACGAGAGGCAAAGTCATTTTGTGTATTATTGCTTGTGTATTTCAAGGCCGAGGCTAGGAATTAAAGAGAGAAAGAGTCATCAATCACAACACTTTCACGTTTTTTCCACCATAACATTTTTCAATCAATGAGCCATTTCACCATATTCCAGAGAAGGGACCTTTGTCATTACAGCTATTGCTTTTTTACCCCCTTCTCGGGCTGTGTCTTTCTCCCACGTTCCTGCCTTTCCCATCTTCCGAGCTTTCCAAAAACACAACTTTATTATAGTCGCTGTCAATACAGTAATAATAAAGAGTGTGCTCGTAGCTGAGGCCGCCGTAATACACTTTTAACAAGAGCGCCGCAGATGCGTGGCCAGTGAATATTGAGTTTTAAAACTCTTCAGCGCGTGATTTGTGGCCCTGTCAGGGTGAGTATTTGTCAGTGTCGGGGCGGTACGGGCTCGTGTTGACAGTTTGCTGGTAAGTTTGGAGTCTAGAAGGCTAAACTCGCTGATCAGCCATTACAGAGAGTCGCTCGGTGACAGTCAGGTGATGGATCTGTGTTTATCGTGGGCTGGGCTTTGCTGCCAGACATTATTATAAAATAAAAGGTAATTTTGTCAGGTTTCAATCAAGCCAGCCATCATTTGTCATACTATCGTGTTGGCAAGCACGTCCTCGCCGTGATGGATTGTTGTGGCGCCGTGTCTCGTGAAGCCGGCTGCTGTTGTTAAAGTCGGGAGGCATTAGCTGCGAGAGCTGTTAGCTGTGCGTTATCTCTCTGCAACTGACCCCATGAGGTCTTAATCTCTTTTTAGCGATGGAGTGTAGCGCTTGCTTTAGATTGTATTCCTACATGCTGTGTGACATCTCCCCTCACTCTGCGGAAAATATATATAAGCCTTTGTTTATCTGTTTTATGCTCTTGCCCTTCTTCCCTATATATCTATATTTCTTTCCAGAGGCTTCCCTAGCTCAGCGGTTTGGCTAATTCTCTCATTCATCCTCCTAAGAACACAATTTATGAAAACTATCTCTGTCTTTTCAAGACAAACACTCTTTTCAACAAAACCATGGGGCATCTGATGAGCTTTGGCAATCCTTGATAAAACAGACAGGGTAGGAGGGCTAAATACAATCAAATACCTAATTCTTCACAAATTAATTCTAATGGATGTGCTGGATCAACTGACATGTTCATGAGCTTAACCTCGGTTATTTATTTACAGGATGTAACGGTTAAATCATAGAAAGTGTTCCTCTTGTTCAGGAGCATAAAGTGTCAGGATCACATTTAAACCGTTTTACAAAAGAAACGGTACACTGTCAGGTAAACTAAAAACGTGCTTCATATGATAACATTTAAATAAACTTAAAACATTAC